>QGSO01000655.1:0-255684 GCA_011037825.1 Carya cathayensis
GATAATTGAAAGTTGGAAGCTATACCCATGGGACAAATTTTTTGGTTGAAAAATTTGAATCCATCTATATTCTCGGGCTCACCACCATCAATGTTGCGGTCCGTTCGTGTAAACTTCGTCTCAATATCTTGGAGATACAGTGAGCAAAAAGTCAAGCATTCGATGTGAATGTAGGCTTCGGCTATTGAGCCTTCTGGGCAGGCTTTATTCTTAACATACCGCTTGATCTTGCTGAGATACCTCTCAAATGGATATATCCACCTGTATTGTACTGGACCCCCAAGTATGGCCTCACGGGGTAAGTGCACAGATAGGTGGACCATGACATTGAAAAAAAAATGGAGGAAATATCATCTCCAATTTGTATAGAATTGTGATGATATCAGTTTGGAGCTGGGACAGTCGGTTAACATCCAAGGTTCGAGCACACAACTCCTTGAAGAACGTGCTCAATTCAGTCAAAGTCAAGGCAATATCAGTTCGTAAGAACCCCCCCACGGCAATAGGAAGTAGTCTTTGCATGAAAACATGACAGTCATGGCTTTTCAATCCTGAGATTTTGCAATCACGTACTGAAACACAATGCGAGATGTTCGAAGCAAATCCATCTGGGAATTTCACATCGGCCAACCATTCACAAAATTTCTTCTTCTCATCATTGTGTAATGTGTACAATGCATGTGGCATTGCAACACGTTCACCTTCATGCTTCAAATGTAATTCTTTTCTGAAGCCCAAGATTTCCATGTCACGTCTAGAATTGATATTGTCCTTAGTTTTACCAGGGACGTTCATTAAAGTACAGAATATGTTATCGAATATATTCTTTTCAATATGCATGACATCTAGATTATGTCGAAGACGCAGGGTTACCCAATACGGTAACTTGTAAAAAATGCTATACTTTGTCCAGTTCAACTCTTCAGCAGTGCGTTTCCTCTTTCGACGAGATTTACCAAATTGCACATCCCCAAGCATCTATAGTTGAGCTAGAATATCAGCACCATCTAAAACTCTTGGTGGTATGCGATGATCTTCTTTACCATTGAACAAATGTTTTCTAGCTCTCCACATGTGATCTGGTGGCAAGAAATGACGATGTCTCAAATAACAAAATTTTCGTCCATACGTCAACCAATTGGAATCGGTGCCTTCGTTACAAGATGGACATGCCAATTTTCCCTTTGTTGACCACCCAGAAAGATTCCCATACGCTGGAAAGTCATTAATTGTCCACATTAAAGCAGCGTGCAACATGAACGTTTCCTTTGTGGAGGCATCATATGTAAGTACCCCATGTTCCCAAAATTCAAGCAATTCATCAACTAATGGTTGCAAGTAAACATCAATGTCATTACCTGCAGATTTAGGCCCTGGAATAATGAGGGATGTCATAAAGAATTGGTCCTTCATACAAAACCACGGCGGCAAGTTATAAGGAACCAAGATTACTAGCCAAATGCTATATGGTTTAGCCATATTATTGAAGGGATTGAAACCGTCACTTGCCATCCCAAGCCTTACATTGCGAGCATCCTAAGCGAACCAACTATGTTCAACATCAAATCTCTTCCAGGACTCTGAGTCTGCAGGATGTCTCATACTAGCCTCATCAGTTGGCTGATGCTCTTTATGCCATCTCATATCACATGCTATCTGCGCAGACATGAAGAGACGTTGCAATCTTGGCTTCAAAGGAAAATGACGCAACACTTTTTGTGGTATAAGACGTGCCCTGTGTGTATTAGGCATCCACCTTGAAGCCTTACAAATAGGACATTCATCCAGATTAGCATTTTCCTTCCAGAATAAGATACAGTCATTAGGGCATGCATGAATTTTGTGGTAATTGAAACCCAAACCCCTAACCAATGACCTTGACTCCTCATATGAATTTGGCAATTCAGCATTAGGAAATGCTGAATGCAATAGGTTAAGTAGCATATCAAATGACTTTATTGACCACCCACCGACTGTCTTAATGTGTAACAACTTCACAATGAATGACAGTTTTGAGAATTTTGTACAACCAGCATAAAGTGGACGGCGGGCATCCTCTAGTAACTGATCAAAAGATGAACTTGGAGAGGGATCTGGTATTGATCCACCAGTTGGCAATGGATTGTGATGATCTTGGGGAACATCAACGAATGTGCCTGCCCGAACGTCATCTAACATATGGTCCATGTCATCAATGTACTCGTCATCATAATCAACAACACTATCGTCGTCGTCATCATTGAAACTTCTTATTTCCTCCTCTCCATGAAAGATCCACTGGGTATAATTTGGATTGATCCCTTTAATGAACAAGTGCGTCTCCACATCAAATATAGGTAAGAATATCATATTACAACATGAACGGCATGGACATCGAATGCGATCACTTCCCCGAGAATGGTTTCGTGCAAGGGTTAGGAAAGTGTTAACCCCCTCTGTGTATGCAGGCGATCGAAATCTATCGGTCAAATTCATCCAGCTTTTGTCCATCTAAAATTCGTGGAAAAAAGCAATATATTAGTTATGAGGATAATATGCATCAATTTAGGAAAAGGGAGGACGAGTGAAGAATTTGAGAAAGTGTATTGGTGACGAAAATAATGATGAGTACGAGCAACAGATAATGGAGCTCAAGAAAAGATGGAGAAAACGATACTAACCGGGGTTGTCTATGCAGATCGTTGTGAAATGATGAAGGTAGTGTAGAACAGATTATTGTGTTTAAGCCATTCGTATTGAAGTGCTGCAGAATATGTTATCATGTTAAACATAGTAATGGTATGTGATATTTGTTAATATCAAGGCAGACTAGTGCATATAAAGATGCTAACTAGATGGTCCACCTACACAATAGTTGGAATGACTTTGAAGGTTAAGGAATCATGTAGTTGGTATAGTTGAATATTATCATTTAATTGCGTCATACTCATATGAACCGCAGTTATAAACGACGACGCTTGGGCAGTAATAGGGAGGTTGTAGGGAGGAAGGACGTATCTCTCGTTTTCGATGCTTGTTTAATGGCATTACGATTAAGAACTTTTGATTCATCTAAATTTTAAATGAATCTATTTTCACCCAATATCAGACGAGGGTTTTGGAGGAGTTACCAAAGCGTGATGTAATAGTCGGGGGAGGGTTTTCCAAAAATTACCATATGTATTCACTACAAAACTATCAAAAACAACAATAAGGTGATATACTTCAATTCCCATAAGTTGTTATTGGACCTATAAACCAACGCGAGAAGTTGAACTATGGCCTGCCGAAATTACCTTCACTGCTAATTTTACATGTATATAATCTAAATGGAGCTTGACTTAAAAAAATGAGCATCACAAAACTCACTGCAGAAAACCTAGAATGTAATTGAACATTCATAATAACCATTTCACAATGAACCGCTTATGCCTAAACTCATGCTTGAAAACCAACCAAACTGAAATTGACATGATGCAAAATATGAAACATATCTTCATGAACAAACTTACACAACATAATACCAATTGGAAATGTATTAACTTGACTCTTAGACCAATTATCAACGAACATTATCAATATTCGAGCAAAATAATTAAGTAATCGTAGCATTATGTGTTCCCCTTGTGTATATAAAACTTAGTAATACAAAGTAAGACCAATTAGTTATCGGTATGTATTTTTTCCTTGCAAGATTGGCCAAACATATATTTTAAACCTAAGCGTTTACATGAAAGTAACGTATACATGTAAAGGAAGTCATGCTACAACAACTAGGTTTGGCCAAGACGAGCAAAGCACATATTGAGTAACAAATGCGGTCTGTTACTAAAATATAAACAACATATGAAAGGCAATAAATTGGTGTAATGGCTTTATGTATATACTAATTACCTCAAAAGGGCCCACGTTACCAAGGTAATAAGAAGACGCTTGAACAGAAAGCTTGAAGTCTTGGTCACCTCATCCTTTTTTTTGTTTGCCTAATTATACACACATTATCATTTGTTTAGTACACAGTTAATTGTAAGAAATAATCGAAAAGGACAGAAAATGCCATGATATATTTCAAATAATCTAATTTTAATACCACAAACATATATATAGAGACCCAAATTAAAAGTAGGAAAGAGAACAACAATCAATTCAGATTAGAGATGAATGTTGTTCACCCCAGCTACCATATAATTAAAATGATTAAAATGATAATTCGTTTATCGAAGAATGGCTTTATGCACATCTGAAGGTGTAATGTTAATTTATCCACACTAAGTCTATAAGCCACTGAATGTCAATATGAAAAGACTTAAGGGCATAGCAAAAATGTACAACCTGTACTTAAACTATGTGTGCTGACAGTATAGATAAGTGGGTCCAAAGTGGCCAACATTGCGGTGTAATAATCAATGTATCTAGGCTTTATGAGGCTGAGCTTTAGACTATTAGACTCTAGCATTAACAGTTTTTTTGTTTTCATTAGGAAAGCCATAATAAGGCCTGTATGGCAAATAAAAATATAATGATTGATTCTGAACCTTCCTATATTGATTGAAAGCGATGCCCATAGTGGGGGCAGAATGATATCAGTACTTGTAGTTGATTCAATTACAAACTCTAAAGCTAATGTTTATTTCTAAGGATTTAGAGCAGCATAACACCCAGATATCTCAAAAGATGCGCCTATCTCATTTATAGAGTATGAATGATGAGTATTTTTGGCACAAAATTGGGGCTTTCCACATGCAATTAAAGAGACACTTATTTGATTGGCCCTTGTATATATATTTCTAAGTTACTTACATTATGAAAGTTGGAAAAACATGGCCATAAACCACCAGTCATGAGATGGAGAAAGGAACATTCTTTAATTAATTGGCAAAATAAATAGACGAATTATATTTAATTTTAGCATTATTTTTTAGTAATTTTGATGTTATGTTATAAACTACATAATAGGCAATATCCCGACATGTTGCTATGTGAAAAATTGCTGGAAATAGTCAAAAAATAAAGAAAACATGTTTTAAAAGTTTGCAGCGTATTGAAATCGCTGATTTTAATAAGCTATTGCAGGAATTTTATTTCCAACCAAAATAAAATCAATGGAAATGGCCCAATTTCTTATAGTGATAATGGAAATGTATGGATCACAAACTATTCAGATGTGTTCCCAGAAAACTAACATAAGTGCATAGGAAAGCAAGGACAATGAGTTTGAAAGTAAATCAAGTAGAATGAGGATCTATTTTTTACTTCAAAATAGATGATTCTCTTGGATGCATACAAGTGCACTTGGGTGGCACGGTTTTGAGAGAAAAACCACAAGGTGGGCTATGATCTAAAAATAGATATCTAGCCAATGAAATAACAGAAGAAGTTAACAGCAAGCATAATCCCTTAAAATTTGTCAAATTAGTGATCTATGTGAACCCATGTAGATCAATATAACCATCATACAGCCCCTATATGTCAAATACTCATATAGGTTCAATCACATGCTATGAAGTAAGGGATGAGGAAAATGTAGATTCAAAAAATAAAAGTGAAAATGTATATTATTTAAGACTATTTTTGCAAAACAGATGGTACATTAGTGAGTTTAACCTCAAGGCTTCCTCCTGGAAACAAGCATGGCAGTCTTTATGCAAGAGTACATATAAACTGTGACGCCCCCAAATCCCCACGTACGGATACGGGGAATTCGAGACGTCCGGATGGTGACATCACGGATCACCACCCTATCGACGAGTGCCAAGTGTGTGCAAGCGACACATGTGCACGAAGAAATACGCAGCGGATAGCAAAGACATATAACTAAGTACCAGAATTTTTTTCTTAAATAAAATACAAGCGGTTCAAAGATACATAATAAAAAAAAAATTACAAATATTGTTCAAAGCCAACACCAAAGCACTCAAAACTCCGGCGGAGCCGCCTCCCCAGGCTTAGCCTCCTTCTCCTCCTCGCTCCCTGCACCAAAATCTATGGTACCAAAAATGGTGCCGCAGGTAAGTAAAATCCAAAAGCCACTAGATAAAAACATATTAAAACTCAAACAATATGCATGAATAAATGCCAATGCACGACACCCATAAATCTATATTTTTCCACACACGCCAAAAATCCCATTTGGCCCATAACATAATCTTTACAAAAAGTCTCGCCAAAAGTCCATTTGGCCCATTATCCAACTCAATCCAAAACTCATTAATTCGTGTACACCATGACCTCCCCTAGGGGTCATCCGCACACCCTGGCTCCCGTGCCACACCGCGGGCATCCACCACGCATATGACACATAAACGAGCGATGTCCAGTTCCGCGCCCCACACGTTCATAGCCAAACATCCTCTAAACGAGCAATGTCCAGTTCCGCGCCCCACGCGTTCGTAGCCAAACATCCTCTAGCCCTCGCCAGCGAAGGGCCACGGAGTCGGTGCATAGAGCGATGTCCAGTTCCACGCCAAGCGCGTTCGTAGCCAAACATCCTCTAGCCCCCGCTCCCATTGTCGCTCGGTTCCACACCCTACGTGTTTGTAGCCAAGCCCTGACTCAGGGGACGTCACTCAGTATTTCACGCTCCCGAGTGACCAGAGGAGCTCCACCGAGATAATAACCCATCCCGGCTTGGGCTCGTGATAATAAAACAGGATTTATCCCAATTAAAATAAAATGCACATGCATGCACCGTGTAAATGCAATCTCAATGCACGACACAACCAACCAACCATAAATCAACAAATCAAGCAACTCCCTCCTCCATCCATCCGACCCCCGAACTCCTCGGACTCAGTCTGGAATCAACAAACCAACCAGATAAATTATTGAAAGAGCAAAATATATTTAAATCTAAAAAGTAGAGTTTGGAAAATACTTATAGCACTATACGGTATTTTTAGAAGGTTCGGCGCGCGTCAAACGATGGGCGGGAAGCAACGTAACAGTGCAAATGCACTATAGCCGTGGATCGCAAAATATCCACTTTTGAACGGGTACAAACCAAGACACCAAATTGATAGGGAATGGCCTTGAGATATTTATGAAGCTAAAGGAAGTGAGTTTTGGCGGTGGGTGGCGGTGGAAACGGCGGTGGAGGGCAAAAACGGCCAAATCAGAGTTGAGCTCGTGGGAGCTGCTCCGGCGACAGATCTAGGCCGGAAATGGGTGGGTTAGGTCGGCAAGAGGTAGGGGAAGAAGTGGTGAAAAGATGGTGGCCGGAGGTGGTGCGACGGCGCCGGAAATGGTGAAAAACCCTGCGGCTTAGATGTGCTTTTCCGGCCAAACGACGGCACGGTTGGGGGAGATCTTTGGTGGGCTGGTGCGCCGGAGGGAGGGGAAGATTTCTGGGTGGGTGGTGTAGGCCACGCCGCCGGCAAGCGGCGGTTCTGGGGGGAGGAAGAATTCGGCAACAGGGGGAAAACTGGGTTGGTGCCGCGACTTCGAGGGGCTCGTGGCGGCTAACGGTGGCTCCGATGGTCCTGAAAATTGGTGGGGTTGTAGTCTGATGTGAGGAGAAGAGAATGGTGGGGGTGGTGTATGACACCTCCACCGGACGGCGGAGATATGGGCGGTCGAAGGAGGCTGCGCGGAAAGGAAAAACAGAGAGGGAGAAAACTGGGTTGGGCAGCAACTTTAGGCCGTGCGTGGCGGCTAATGATGGGTCCGATGGCTCTGAAAATTGGTGGGGATGTAGCCTGATGGAAGGGGAAGAGAATGGCGGGAGTGGTGTACGACACCTCCACCGGACGGCAGAGATATGGCCGGCCAAAGAGGGGTCGACGGAAAGGAAAAAAAAGAAGGGAGGGAGAGGGAGTTCGGCGCACGGGGGAAGAAACGGGGAAAAGGAAAAAAAAAGGAAAGAAAAAGAAGGGAAAGAAGAAGAAAGGAAAGGGAAAGAGGAAAAAGAAAAAAAAAAGAGAAAAAGAAAAGAAGGGAAAAAGAAATGAAGTCCAAACTTCATTTCCGGGATCCAGAAACTGATCCGCCGAAAACGATATTAAAACCATAAACGACTAAAATAAATTAAACACTACATCAAATAAATAAATAAACACCATTAAAATATTTTAAACACAATGTCGAGCTAAAATAAATTGAACAGCAATTTTAAACTCAACAGCAAATAAAATCCAATTAAAATCCGATAATTTAAAATAAAAGCACTATAATATAATTAAATTAAAACCACTCCTTCAGTGAAAATACACGCAAAAGCAGGTCATCACATAAACAGTACAAATCAATCTATAGAGAAACTTTATCTTGTGACAATCTATAACAAAAGGATCTTGGGTACTAAGTGAAAACATCAATGAGTGCATAATTACACTTCAAAAACCCACCCCTATATTAACGGGATGAACATATAATTAACAATAAAAAACGATAACCTTGTTCCTAGAAAAATACACTAACGAGAATGCACTTCTCGGAGGTAAATATCTTAAAAACTGATCATATACCAAAATCCTTACACATCACGATATCATAGAACCACATGTACCAATACAAAATACTATTTGCTAATGGTGCACAAATTTCACAAAGCTACATTCTTCAGGCCCATGATGATTAACTACATATTTAGAAGGTACCAAAAAGGGCCATAAACATTTTTCACAAAGCCTCTGTTTTGGCAAAACTTCATAGCTTTTAGAAGTGGCAAGCATGCTAATACCCAAAAAAATAAACCACCATGTACACTACATATACAAAAAATGACACAACATGTACACCATGTACAAAGACCACCATGTCCGCAAGATCTAGATAATTTAAAAGGACACAACTTAGAGCACCACATATACAAAAGGTAAATATACAAAAATAAAACCCAGTTACAAGATAGGGCTGCTTGAGGTTCATGACTTAAAGCTAGGTTGCAATTGTGACGCCCCCAGCTCCCACTTACGGACACGTGGAAACCGAGACGTCGGGATGCTGACAACACAGTCACATATCCCATCACCAAGTGTCAAAAGTGTGTGCACATGCAATATGTGTTCAAATAAAAACACGCAGTGGATAGAAAAGCCATATAACTAAGTACCAGAATTTTGTTTAATTACAAACCAGCTCAAAACAAGCGTAAATAAAATATTACAAGTTCAAAATCTCAAATACAAATACATACCAATACAAACAACAACAAATACAATATATAAAAGCCATCCAAACTACTCCTCTGGCGGAGCCGCCTCCTCGGGCTCAGCCTCCTCCTCCTCTACATTTGCACCAAAATCTACGGTACCAAAAATGGTGTCGTAGATAAGTAATAATCCAAACAACGTAAGATAAAAACATATTACAACCAAAACAATATGCATGAAGTATGCCTAATGCACATGTCTCATAAAACACATTTTTCCACACACGCCAAAATCCCATTTGGCCCAAAAACATTACCCTTAAAATATCCTTGCCATTATCCCAGATAATGGCCCAAAAACCAGTCTCGTCATTTTCTCAGAAAATGGCCCATTAACCAAACCATCAGAGCACCATAGGCGGGAATCGCAGGCGGGACTCTGCCACCATTCCTGCTTACCACCATCCCTACGCCGCGTGCACCGTAGGCGGGAATCGCAAGCGGGACTCTACCACCATCCCTACACGTGCGTCTGAATCAAACCATTCAATCCGGACGTTCACATATACCAATAAACCATTTCTCGCTTGAAAACCCAGTTTTCAAGATTTAACACATGCATATGGGTGCACAATGCAATGCAAATAAAATTATACAAATTCACCAACATAATCCAAACATCAATAATAACCAAACAAACAACTTCTTCCTCAATTCCAACCGACCCCCGACTCCTCGGACTCAGTATGGAATAACCAACCAAATCACAAAAAAAATTGTAAAGGCAATAATACATTTAAATCTAAAACGAAGTTTGGAAAATACTTACAGCGCTATATATTAATTTTCGATGGATCGGCGCGCAGCAAATGGTGAAGGAAAAGCAACGTAACAGTGCAAATGCACTGTGGCCGTGGGTTGTAAAATACCCACTTTTGAACGGGGATAAACCAAAGCTCGGAATTGATAGGGAATGACCTAGAGGTGTTTATGAAGCTAAGGGAAGTGAGCTTTGGCCGTGGGTGGCTGTGGAAACGGCGGTGGAAGGCCAAAAAGCACAAAACGGAAAGTGGGTTGGTTGAGCTTCACCGATGATGGATCGGAGCTGGGGTTGGGTGGGTTAGGTAGCTGGGATGCCGGTGATGATGTGGTGAAGAAGTTGTGGCCAACGGCGGAGGCACGGCAGCGCGGGGAGCACAAAACAGTGCGGCTTGGGTCGTGTTTGTGGTGGTTAACAGCGGCGTTTGGGGGGCTGAAAATGGAGGGGTGAGGTCGCCGGTGGGTGGGGAAGAAAATGGAAGCAACGGCGACGGTAAAGGGTGGCGCATGGCGGCGCTGGAAGGAAAGGTTGACGCGACTTCCAGCCGGGCGTGGCGGCTAACGGCTGCATGGGTTGGCCTGAAAATTGAGTGAGGTGATCACCGGCCGGAGGGGAGTCGACCGGTGGGGGTGGTGTCGACACAGTGGTCGGACGGCAGTGGGTCGGGGCTAGCTGGGCTGGACGGCGTGGGTGAGGAGAGAGAGAGAAGAAGGAAGCACGGGGGAGAAAAGGAAAACGCACGGGAAGAGAAAAAGAAAGAAGAAAGAAAAGAAGAAAAGGGAAAAGAGAAAAGAAAAGATGGAGGAAAAGAAATGAGGTCCAGTCTTCACCTCTGGAGTCCAACAACTGATCCAACGAAAATAAGTTTAAAAGCAATAAAACCAAAAAAATATTTTAAACACAACGTAAAGCTAAAATATAATAAATAACTAGTGAAAACTAACTGTTTAATTTTAAAACCAAAGACAAGCTAACCGACGCTTCAAATGTCCGTTCAATCCCAAGCGGAATTTGGGGGCGTCACAATTGAGAACACCCTAGAAGTGTTTATGGATGATTTTTCTGTATTTGGTGATTCATTTGGGAGTTGTTTAACCAATTTACAAGCTGTTTTGGCCAGGTGTGAAGAGAAGCAATTGCTACTTAATTGGGAGAAGTGTCATTTCATGGTACAACAGGGCATTGTTCTGGGACATATTGTTTCATCTAGAGGACTTGAAGTAGATAGAGCAAAAATTGAGTTGATTTCTAAACTTCCTACACCTAAGTCAATAAAAGACATTAGATCTTTTCTTGGGCATGCGGGTTTTTATAGGAGATTTATCAAAGACTTTAGCTCTACTTCTAAGCCTCTATGTAAGCTATTGATGAATGATGTAAAATTTGATTGGACACCCGAGTGTCAAGAAGCTTTTTGTCAGCTTAAAACTTTGCTAACCACTGCTCCTATTCTTCAACCTCCTGATTGGTCACTTTCTTTTGAAATCATGTGTGATGCAAGTGATTTTGCTATCGTAGCTACTCTTGGACAGCGTAGGAACAAACTTCTTTATGCCATTTACTATGCAAGTAAAGCTTTAAATTCTGCTCAAAAAAATCATTCTACTACTGAAAAAAAATTACTTGTTGTGGTATTTGCTTTGGAGAAGTTTCGTGCATATATTCTTGGTTCTCCTATAGTCATCTTTACTGACTATGCAACTCTCAAGTATTTATTGACAAAGAAAATGCAAAACCAAGGTTGATTATATGGATACGTTTACTCCAAGAGTTCAATATCATCATCAAGAACAAGAAAGGAGTGGAGAATGTAGTAGCTGACCATTTGTCTAGGCTCACAATTGCTGAAACTGAACAACCAACACCTATTCTTGATTCTTTTCCTAATGAACAGCTTATGTTAGTTGAGAATTTGCCTTGGTTTACTGATATAGTTAATTTCTTGATGACAGGACAAACCCCACCTCATTGGAGTGCTCAAGATATATGAAAATTCATGCATGAGGTGAGATCGTTCTTTTATGATGATCCTTATTTGTTTAAATACTGTCCTGATCAAATCATTAGAAAATGTGTGCCTGACCATGAAATACAAGCTGTCCTTTCTTTTTGCCATAGTGAGGCATGTGGGGGTCATTTTTCTGCACATAAGACAGTTGCAAAAATTTTACAAAGTGGTTTTTATTGGCCTCATATGTTTAAAGATGCATATAGTTTCTGCAAAACTTGTGAGTCATGTCAGAAATTAGGTGCTGTCACTAAAAGGAACATGATGCCTTTACAACCCATTTTGATCATTGAGATTTTTGATTGTTGGGGAATTGATTTTATAGGGCCATTTCCTTCATCTTTTGGTTATTTGTACATCTTAGTGGCCGTTGATTATGTTTTAAAATGGGTTGAAGCCATACCATGTAAAACAAATGACCATAGGGTTGTAACAGCCCACTAGAAATTCAATGGTAGAATTTCTATAGACGAGGAATTTCGTGAAAACTCCATAAATTTTCACGAATCGGCTAATCGCAAAGGTTTTAGCCTGTCAACATAGTCAGTGTTATCACTCGCTATGGTGCCGGAAATGCGATTTTAATTGTTTAAGATAGTTAGAAGTGTCCGAATACGTTATAGTCTACACCACTAGACTCAGTTGAATATTTAGGATTTTATGGCCCAATAACTCATTTTCATAATTTCGGACGAAACGGCTGTTCGAAACTGTGAATTTATTTATAGGGGCACTTTGGGGTTGAGTTTTGGTAAACGGTTTTTACTATAGGTTAATATGAATATTTAGGATTTTTCAGTACTAAGTTTATTATGTTTTTTTTGGAGTGAATAGTAACCTCGATAAGCGTACTAAGTGCAGTGTTTTCAAAATCACAGTGTGGAATGTCCAAATTAGGTTAGAGAAGTTTTATTTGGACACTTGGCAAGATCTTAGCCATACATAGTGAATAGTATTAGACACTTGGCATAAAGAGGAGCCATTAGATGGATTTATGAAGGAAATCAAGGTGTAAGATCATGTCACCTAAGCAAAACCTTTTTCATCTGATCAACCAAATTGAGCCAGATCAAAGAGGGTTTCAACCCTAGTGAAACCCTAAATGGTTGGAATCCAATTGAAACCCCAAAAACTTGGTTGAAACCGAAACCCTAAACGGTTTCCCCAAACCCTAAAGTTGGCCTTTAAACCCTTTTCGATCCAATTTCTAGCATTGTGTTTAATCACTTGATTAAATCACTTCCACATGCTATTAATTTCTCAAATTCTTGTTATGACATCATTATCCAACCTTTTAAACCTTGGAAATTTGTTTGGGCCAAGAAAAATTTGGATTTGGGCTTGATAGCATCTCAAACCCTAACCAAACCTCCTTTAAACCCCAAATTGAAGCCCACTTGGTTGGGGCCCACCAAGGCCCACGAATTTGGCCACCTTGGCAAGGCTTCTTGGAGAAGTTTCCTCCCCCACATGGCAGACCATTCACTGCCCTTGGCTGCACCCAATAGTGCCTTGATGAGATGGAGAAACCCACCCCATCAACCTCCACACCTCATAGCTTCTGCAGGCAGTCCTTTGCCCCCCACTATTCTTCACTTTATGTCACATAGCCACCTCCAATAAGGGTCATTAAGGTCCATATCTTCCCCCTACAGAAGGCTTGAGTCTGTGCAAGACACACTTACTTCACTTTCATCACTTCTTCTCACAGGCTTGCGTCGAACCTTACTTCATTTAACTTCAGTTAGAGAAAACCCAAAAGAGCTCTCTCGGGCAGATTTCTGGGTCTTTTTGGTGGAGTCTTTTCGACCCTTTGTAAGTATTTTCACACGATGACTCCTTCATAAAAGTTGTTCCTCTTTGAGTCTAGTTTCCGTAGATGTATTTTTCGTATCATTCCATGGTCATTTGGTTGGTCAAAAGTATTTTTAACCATGGAAAGGTCATTCTGGGCGTGAATCTGGAGAGTATGTTATGTTTTGGAGTTTTTGACCAAGCTAATGGACATATCTTGGTCCGAAAATTTTATGGAGTGTTCTTAGCATGTGTTTAAGAGTGTTCATTGAGGTTTTGTTGCATGACTAAAGCTTTTGATGATAGATTTCTTAGATCTAGAAACTTGAAAACTGGAAGTGGCAAAACAGTTTTTATTTGGAGAAAGTTTGAATATTTCGAGGTTTGATCTTACTCTAAAGGCTTTGATATTTTTATATGATGATCCTAAGTCTCTTATTTTCATGTTAGGATTTATTTTGAAGATATTTAGTATTAGTTTCAAAGATATGATTTTTCTATGCAAGAGGATTTCGGTTAGGCCTAAGATTTGATGTTTTTGGATTAGATCCATGTTTTATTGATTTTTAGCCATGTGATTTTAAGTTTGATGGTTGGATCCTATTTAAGACACATATTAAACCATGTGATGCTTTATTTCGAAGATCTCACCTTCTTAAGCCATTGATCAAGAGATTTATCAAACTAGTTGAGGAAAAAGTTTCTGTTTTTGGACTAAGTGTAAAACCAAAAACTCCAAGTGTTATTTTGTGATTTTGGTGACTTTAGTTTGATGATTTAAAGCATGGTTGATCTTAGGATGATGTTATGAATATGTTGGAAGTAAGATTTGATTTTTTGGAATTCTTGGAGATGTTTTGATTTAGGGTCAAAGCTTGTGATTAAGTGTTTGGATCTTTTTACAAAAAGTTTGGTGTTGATTATAAGCTTTTTCTAAATGGATTTTTTAAGTATGGTTTTAAACTTAGGATTGGAAGATGTTTGTTGTAAAATTTTGGTTTAAGCATGAGTTTTGAACTTGGAAGGATTTGCAACAAAAATCAAGAGAAATGGCCTATGGATGTTTCGGCCATAGTGTGTTTTCCATAGTTGTGTTGTGTTTTAAATTTTTCTAAATTGATATTTGAGTTTAGGACAAAATTTGCATGAGGAATGTAAATTTTGAAAGTTTTTGGAGTTAGGATGTGAAATCCTTAAGTTAGGGGTAAAATGGTCATTTTTCCACATATAGAGGGTAAAATAATTTTACCCTCAGTTAGCTTGTTTTCATGTTTCTAATTCTTAGTAATTAAATGTCTAACTTTTAGAATACCTTCTTACAGTTCCTCGTGTTTCGCGCTTTAGTGTATTATGGTAATGTAAATATGGAGTTTAGTCTCCCATGTTTTTGAGGTTATAGTCTTCTAAGATTCATACTGAAATCGTGGATGTTTATTTTGTTAAACATGCTTGGATTACGATTTAACTATTTGGGATATTATAAGTTTGGTGCATAGTATTGCTCAAGAAAAGAAAAAAAAATTATCTGCTGCGAATATTGCATAATGGTAGATGCATGTTAGGAATATTGCATCTTATATGTCATGAACGGGGGCAGGTAACCTTGTGTTGCATGTCCCAACGCTTCAGATATCCGTTCAATCCCAAGCGGAATTTGAGGGCGTCACAGGGTGGTGTTTAAATTTTTGAAGAAAAATATTTTTGCTAGATTTGGCATGCCTAAGGCCATTATAAGTGACAGTGGCACCCATTTTTGCAACAAGCCCTTTGCTGCCCTCTTGCATAAGTATGGCATTCACCACAAAGTTTCTACCCCATATCACCCTCAAATGAATGGCCAAGTTGAACTTGTTAATAGGAAAATTAAGACCATTTTGGAAAAAACTATGAGTCCTAACCAAAAGGATTGGTCTCTGAAATTAACCGATGCATTATGGGCGTATAGGACTACATATAAAACTGTTTTGGATATGTTCCTTATCGGTTAATCTATGGTAAGGCTTGTCACCTCCCCTTTGAGCTTGAACACTGTGCATTTTGGGCCATCAAAAAGTTTAATTTTGATCTTAGTCAAGCTGTATATTTGGGGAAATTACATCTTTCTAAATTAAAGGAACTTAGGAAGGATGTTGATGATAATTCTAAGTTGTCCAAGGAATGCATGAAGTCTTTCCATGATAAGCATATTCAAAGAAAATCATTTGAGCCTAATCAATAGGTTTTACTCTATAATTCTCGACTTCATTTGTTCCCTGGCAAGTTAAGATCCCGATGGAATGGCCCCTATTTGGTTAAAACAGTTTTCCCTCATGGTGCTATTAAGGTTGTCAACCTCGAAATGGAAATGCTTTTAAGGTTAATGGTCAAAAGCTCAAGCCTTTTATTTCTAACTTTGCACTTAAGGAATCTACTCTGCATTTGCTTAATCCTAATTAATGTTTCTTGATCTGTCCATTTCTTTTCATTGTTTTCTTTTGTTCTTTAGTTTTTATTTTTTATTTTTGCTACATTCCTTTCAAAACTGTCCAGCTACTTCCTTTTCCTCTTGCCTTCAATTTTTTTTTTCCTATTTGGTTCTTCTTATAGCTATTTTGCTCCTTAACTACCCTCTTTGTGTAAATTCTTTCATTTCTCTTGCATCATTGAAGACAATGCTACAATCTAGTTGGGGGTGGAAGAGAATTTATTTTTCTGTTTGCATGCCTTAGACATATGTTGGTCCACCTTGGGGAGTGCTGGTAATGAGTTCAAAGCAGATTAAATTCCCTATTCTTGAATTTTATATGCTGGATAGTGAACTGAAAAATGATTTGTTGAGGTCATGGAACATGTGGAATGTAGTGCAAATATGAGTATATGTCAAAAGAGGGACTTATCCATTTTATTTAGTTGTTAAACCAAAGGAAAGATGTTAAAAGTTTTGCTAAAACACACACAACACATGCTCAGAATGCCTAGAAAGACGACATTGGGTTATTGTTTGTTGATTTACACTTCGATTGTTTGGGACTCTAATGAACCATATCCTAATGGCTTAGGAAGAAATCTAAAGTGAATTAAATGAGAAAATGGACAAGCCAGGAATCAAAAAAACAAAAAAAATCCTTTAGGTAGACTAGTGGTAAGGGCTGACTTTTGAAAGTGTGGGTAGGCAAACATTTATAGGCGTGATTCCCCTACTAGGAAAACTGATAAAAAAATGATTTACATTTGTATATTGGAAAAGGCTGCCTATTACTGGGGTCTTTACTAAATACAAAAGTAGGTCCATTTTAAAGTGTAATAGCGTGAAAGCCGCCACTACAATAGTTTTGAATTAGAGTAATACCATATGGTTTTCTCAGATTAGCTGTTGTGATTAAAACTGTTAATGCCTCTTGGTAGTCGATCTTGGAATTCTAGCCTCATTCCCATGCACTTAAAGGAAAGCAAACTTTGTTACATTTAATTCCCTTGGTTGATTAACTAAATGGTGTATAAATCTCTCAGTTGATACCAAAATTCAAATTAATCTATCTCCCATGTTCTTAAACTCAACAAGTCTATTTCATGACATGTGATTCTCGGATTTTCTGAAATTGTAGTTGGTAATCTCACATTTGCATGAATTCATTCACTTTATTTACTAGAGTCTAGCAAAAAGCTAGTCGGGAGGTGTGATGAAGTGCTAAAACTGCATGATTAAGTTACTTAAGTGAATAAATTATTTAACTAAAAATGATTTAAGTACTTAATTATGCAAACGTGGCACACTAAAGGCTGGGGGCAAAAACCAAGTGGAGGGGGAGATTTTGGATTTTTTTTTAGTATTTTTTTTTTTTTTTTTTTTTGCTGAGATTTTATTTCAGTCTTTTTTTTCTTCCTTTGGGATGGAAGCTTCTTCTCTGTTTTTATTCTGCTGCTTAGTTGTAAAAAAAAAAATTCATTTATTTTCTTTCAGTTTTTTTGTTGGACGGTGGACTCTCCCAGCTTTAATTTGTTCTCTTAGTTTTTCATTTGATGGGGGTATCTCTATCTTCAGGATTCTTCGGATTTTTTTTTTTCTCAATAGTATTTTTCTTTCAGTTCTTCATTTGGGACGGCGGCTTGATCTGTTTTGTTTATTTCTTATGGGTTTTACTTTTTCTAGAGGTTTCCGTTCACCAATACGGTTCTTGATCATTTTCTTTCTTTCTTTTCCGTAGTTTAATTTTTCAGTTTCTTTGTGGATTTTCTGCTGGCTTTGATATACATTGGGTTTTCTTACTTTCGGAAAGCAGCATTTCTTTTATTTCTTCTGCTTGCAGCTTTGACTTCGTGGGTTTCTTCGATTTTATTTCTTTGGCTTTTATGCTTCGTTCAAGGTTTTGTCATTTTTGGGTTGTTGCCGTTTGAATTGCTGGGTATTTCTAGAAGCCATTTGTTATGCACTTTAGGATTTATCTCGTTTGGGTATTTTCTCATATTTTAATATGGTTTTACTTAGATTAATTTTTGCTGCTAAAAATATCGTGTGTATCTAATTTCTGAAGCTCAGGATGTGGAATGAAACTAGATTTGTTTTGGATTATAGTTTAATGCAATATTTTGTCGATAAATGTTGATTTCACTGTGTTACTAGTCAAATTTGAATTGAAAATAGATTGCGACTCGTGCTCTTGATTTGTTGTTGACGTAAGGCACAACAAAAGTTTGAAAATTATTAAGGCTTCTTTCAGTTGATTGTAAATGTGTGTTTGGCTAGTAAAGTAGAGAATCCCTTAGGGAAATATTGCAAAACTTAAGCATAGCTTTTTATCTTTCGTTTATCAATACCTTGATTGAATTGTTAATCAAGAAAATTATCTAGGAACCGTTACAATGAGAGTCTCATACCCAATCCAAGTGTTTGTTAATTTGCCTTTTTGATTAGAAACACTAATTCTAGCTTTGATTACTTTTTTTGCGGAAATTGAATTCGTATTTTTTTCTTAACTCATCTTCAATATTTTCCACATTGCATTTCACCATGTTTTTATCTTCATCTCTCATAATCCATACATTTTTTTTTTATAACAAGAATTTCACAAATGCTTTGATAACCCTTTGTCCCTGTGGAATACAATCTCGGACTTATCCTTAATCCAATTTGACAATTCTACACTTGGAAGCACATTTGGGACAAAGTCACTTAGCAACACGAAGACCGAGGTAAGTTAGATTTTAACTTACTATCAGTTTAATATATATGTGTCAAAAGTACGGGTCCATTTGGATGCCAAGCTACTCTTAACTCATCTCAACTCATTTTATCTAACCATTACAATTTTTTCAAATTTCAACACAAAATATAATAAATAATTCAACTTTTTCAAATCTCAAAATAATAATAATATTAAAAAATAATATTCTAACAATATTTTACTCAACTTTCACCTCAACTCAACTTAATATCCAAACTCAACCTAAAAGAACTACAGTCTATGTATATATGTTATCATATGTGCCATGCCAAGTCATTATATATTCATATGTTACACAGAACTTATTATGCCAACTTTTTTTCTTAACTCAACTTCAATATTTTTCACATTGCATTTCACCATTTTTTTTATCTTCATCTCTCATAGTCCATATATTTTTTTTTATATATAACAAGAATTTCACAAATGCTTTGATAACTCTTTGTCCCTATGGAATACGATCCTGGACTTAAACTTGATCCAAATTGACACTTCTACTGTGACGCCCCCAAATTCCCACGCACGGACACGAGGAATTCGAGACGTCCGGATGGTGATAGCACAGGTCACCACCCTATCGACAAGTGCCAAGTGTGTGCAAAAGCAACCAATGTGCACGAAAAAACACGCAGCGGATAACAGAGTCATAACTAAGTACCAGAATTTTTCTCAGTTTAATACAAAACTGTTCAAATCATACATAATAGAATATTACAAGCTACAAATATTGTTTCAAAACCAACTACAAGGCATAAACTCCAACTCAATACTCCAGCGGAGCCGCATCCTCGGGCTCAGCCTCCTCCTCCTCGATCTCTGCACCAAAATCTACGGTACCAAAATGGTGCCGCAGGTAAGTAAGATCCAAATACCACTAGATAAAAACATATTATAACTCAAACAATATGCATGAAAGAATGCAACGCACATGTCCCATAAAACAACATTTTTTCCACTCACGCCAAAATCCCATTTGGCCCAAAAACATTTCCTTTAATCATATCCTTGCCATTATCCCAGATAATGGCCCAAAAACCAGTCTCTCCATTTTCTCAGAAAATGGCCCATTAACCAAAACATCAGAGCACTGTAGGCGGGAATCGCAGGCGGGACTCTACCACCATCCCTACGCGTCGTGCACCATAGGCGGGAATCGCAGGCGGGACTCTACCACCATCCCTGCTTACCACCATCCCTACGCGTCGTGCACCGTAGGCGGGAATCGCAGGCGGGACTCTACCACCATCCCTGCTTACCACCATCCCTACGCGGGCCTTTGATTCAAACCAGTCAATCCAATCGTTCACATATATCATAAATCAGTTCTCGCTTACAAGCCCTGTTTTCATTCACAAACACATGTACATGCATGCAATTACACGAAAACCCAGTTTTCCCTTTTTAAACATGAAAATGTGAGCACTATACAATGCAAACATCAAGGTGCAAATATCTCAAACAAATATCAACATCAACCAAACAACTCTGTCCTCAATCCATCCGACCCCTGAACTCCTCGGACTCAGTCCGAAATCAACCAACCAGTCCAATAATTAATTGAAAGAGCAAAATATATTTAAATCTAAAAGTAGAGTTTGGAAAACACTTACAGCGCTATACGGTATTTTTCGAAGGCTCGCGGCGTTGCAAAAGACGGAGGAAAAGCAACGTAACAGTGTAATTTACACTGTTGCCGTGGGTAATAAATTACCCACTTTCGAACGGGGACAAACCACGACACCAAATTGATAGGGAAGGGTCTAGGGATGTTTATGAAACTAGAGGAAGTGAGCTTTGGCCGTGGGTGGCGGCACACGGTGGTGGATCGGCCACTTGAAGCCAATTTCGGCCTTGGAGAGTGAGGGAGAGTGAGGGCTATACCCAACTCCGTTGGTCATGTAATTTTTTGGGGAAGGTCATGGTGATGAGAGGGACAAGTTGGTGGTGGTGAAACACCATGGGTGGCCGCGTACGGCGGCGTATGGTGGTGCAACCGAAACTCTAGCTATGGAGACCCATCGGAGAAAAAGAGAGAGTTAGGGGAAAAGAAAGACATGGGGAGGAAGCCCTTGATGTGGTGAATCCATTGGTGGTGCTTGGTGGCTGATTTGGTCGTGTATGGTGGCTCAAAGAGGAAGGCTATACACAACTCCGTTGGTCATGAAATTTCTTAGGGAAGGTCATGGTGATGAGAGGGACAAGTTGGTGGTGGTGAAACACCATGGGTGGCCGCGTACGGCGGCGTATGGTGGTGCAACCGAAACTCTAGCTATGGAGACCCATCGGAGAAAAAGAGAGAGTTAGGGGAAAAGAAAGACATGGGGAGGAAGCCCTTGATGTGGTGAATCCATTGGTGGTGCTTGGTGGCTGATTTGGCCGTGTATGGTGGCTCAAAGAGGAGAAAAAGGCTTGAAGACCCATTTGTTTGGAGGAGAAAGAAAAGAGATTGGGTGGCCGGCGTTGCACACCACCGGTGTAGTAGAGCTCACCGGTGAGGGAGGGACATGCCGGAGGTGGAGGTGGGTCACGGCGGCTGGAGGTGGCACCGGCTGGGAGCTTGGACCGAATGGCTGAAGAGGAGGGGGGAGGAGGCTGTCGCACGGGCTGGGGGGGAAAGCAGGGGAGGAAAAAGAAAGAAGAAGAAAAAAGAAAAAGGAGAAAAGAAAAAGAGGAAAAAGAAAAAGGAAAGAAAGAAAGTGAGATCCAGACCTCACTCCGGAAACCAAAAACTGATCTGCCGAAAACGATTTTAAAAACCGTAAAACGATTAAAATAAATTAAACACAACATCAAATAAATTAAAAAAAACAATTAAAATACAAGAATTTAAAATCAATAAACCAATATATAATTAAATTAAAAAATACTCATTCAGTGAAAATACACGTAAAAACGAGGTATCACATCTACACTTAGAAGCACATTTGAAACAGAGTCACTTAGCAACACGAAGACCGAGGTAAGTTAGATTTTAACTTACTATCAGTTTAATGTATATGTAAAAAACTACAGTCTATGAATGTAAGTTATCATATGTGCCATGCCAAGTCATTACATATTCATATGTTACATAGAACTTATTATGCCAACTTTTTTTCTTAACTCATCTTCAATATTTTTCACATTGCATTTCACCCTTTTTTAATCTTCATCTCTCATAGTAGATACATTTTTTTTTATATAACAAGAATTTCACAAATGTTTTTATAACCCTTTGTCCTTGTGGAATACGATCCTGGACTTATATTTGATCTAATTTGACACTTCTACACTTGGAAGCACATTTGAGACAGAGTCACTTAGCAACACGAAGATCGAGGTAAGTTAAATTTAAACTTACTATCTGTTTAACGTAGATGTGTGATATCGTACGGGTCCGTTTGGATGCCAAGATACTCTCAACACATCTCAACTCATTTCATCTAATCATTACAACTTTTTCAAATTTCAACACAAAATATAATAAATAATTCAACTTTTCAAATCCCAAAATAATAATAATATTAAAAAATAATATTCTAAAAATATTTTACTCAACTTTCAACTTTCACCTCAACTTAACATCCAAACTCTACCTAAAAGAACTACAGTCTATGAATGTATGTTATCATATGTGCCATGCCAAGTCATTACATATTCATATGTTACATAGAACTTATTATGCCAACTTTTTTTCTTAACTCATCTTCAATATTTTTCACATTGCATTTCACCCTTTTTTTAATCTTCATCTCTCATAGTCGATACATTTTTTTTTATATAACAAGAATTTCACAAATGTTTTGATAACCCTTTGTCCCTGTGGAATACGATCCTAGACTTATCCTTGATCCAATTTGACACTTCTACACTTGCAAGTACATTTGAGACAGAGTCACTTAGCAACACAAAGATCGAGGTAAGTTAGATTTTAACTTACTATCAGTTTAATGTATATGTGTGATAAGCTACGCTCCATTTGGTTACATAGATGAGATGAGATGAGATGATTAAATAGTAATGAATAAAATTTTGTTATAATAAAATTTTTTAATATTAATTTTATATTAGGATTTGAAAAAGTTAAATTATTTATTATACTTTGTATGGGGATTTGAAAAAGTTGTAATGATAAATTGAGATGAGATGAGATAAGATGAGATTTTTGGTTTTGGTTAACCAAACAAAGTCCGTTTGGATGCCAAGATACTCTCAACACATCTCAACTCATTTCATCTAATCATTACAACTTTTTCAAATTTCAACACAAAATATAATAAATAATTCAACTTTTTCAAATCTCAAAATAATAATAATATTAAAAAATAATATTCTAAAAATATTTTACTCAACTTTCACCTCAACTCAACTCAACTTAATATCCAAACTCAACCTTAGAAAGAACTACAATCTACGTATGTATGTTATCATATGTGCCATGCCAAGTCATTATATATTCATATGTTACATAGAACTTATTATGCCAACTTTTTTTCTTAACTCATCTTCAATATTTTTCACATTGCATTTCACCCTTTTTTTATCTTCATCTCTCATAGTCCATACATTTTTTTTTATATATAACAAGAATTTCACAAATGCTTTGATAACTCTTTGTCCCTATGGAATACAATCTTGGACTTATATTTGATCCAATTTGACACTTCTACACTTAGAAGCACATTTGAGACAGAGTCACTTAGCAACACGAAGACCGAGGTAAGTTAGATTTTAACTTACTATCAGTTTAATGTATATGTGGATAAGTAAAAGAACTACAGTCTATGTATGTATGTTATCATATATGCCATACCAAGTCATTACATATTCATATGTTACATAGAACTTATTATGTCATGAATTATTCATTTGTTATGCAAGATGTTCTGTCATGTCATGTCATGTCATGTAATATTCATTGTTGCAAGTATGTCACGTTAAGTATATTGTCTATTTCATGTTATGCCATGTTATGAAATGATGTCTGTTACATGTTATGTCAAGCTACAAAATATTTCTATCTCAAGTACGTCATGTCTTTTGACTTACGTTCATGTCATGTTATGCTACATCAGGATCTCTGTCCTTTCATATTCTTTTTACGTTTCATCTTGAGTAGAGTTAGTGTATCTCAGGAACAATCTTTCAAGACATGTCAAGGATACTCGTGATGTAATCACTATGATTTTCCAAACATCTCCATTTGTAATTCATGCGAGATACTTCCTGTGTAATCACTTTGATTGTTAGAATAACTCTACTCAAATATTCCTCGCATAATCATTCTGATTGTTAGGATATTTCATTTAAAATAGTCATGATGGAATCATTCTGATTGTCAGAGCATCACTCAATACTCTAGGTGTAATCATTTTGTTTGTTAGGGTATCTCATTTAAAATACTCATGATGGAATCATTCTAATTGCCAGATTATTACTAGGTACTCCTAGTGTAATCATTCAGATTGTTAGGGTATATCATTCAAAATACTCGTAACATAATCATTATGATTATTTGAGTATCTCTGACAGAATACATTGGGCGGAATCCTTCTGATTGTTCACTATTCCTAACAAAACCACTGGTGAAATTATTTTGATTGTCAGTTTTTAGATCAAGTTCATGTTAAGTCAAGTCTTAGATCAATTTCATGTTAAGTCAAGTCTCAGATCAAGTTCATATCAAGTCAAATCTCAATTTAGTTCAGTTTAGTTTAAGCAAGTCAAGCTCAATTCATGTTTCAGTTTAAGTTATGTCAGTTATGCTATGTTGTATGTCAAGTCATGTTATGATTGCTTATGACTTTGATTATACATTCATGCTTTTACTGCTATGCACGCATCATTAACCTATGTGAAGGTTTTATCTTAATTTGCTGAGATTTGTAATCAAATTTCATTGTGGTAGTCCCAAGTGCCATTCTCACCGAATGGAAGATCTCATCACATGACCTGAAAAAGAACCAGGAACCAACTAACTAGACACAGTCGACTAAGCAACAGTGCAACGCTAATGATAGCAAAGTAGTTGACTTAGTTTACTACTTGTACTTATGGAGTTGAATCTTCTGTACACTTATGATCACAGCTATTTTGAATTAGTGTTGTGATCTCGGTTGTTTAGTATGTCTTTATGTATGAAGTATGTTTTAAGTATTTTAGATATTTTCAGTTTGGTGCATAGTATTGCTAAAGAAAAAAATTATCCGCTGTGAATATTACATAATGCTAGATACATGTTAGGAACATTGCATCTTGTATGTCCTGAATAGGGGTTGGTAACCTTGTGTTGCATGTCGCAATGCTTCAAATGTCTGTCCAATCCCAAGCAGAATTTGGAGGCATCACAACTTTGCTGGACACAAGGCTCAACGAGTCTAGGGACTTGTATCCGAGTGGCCATCTCGGGTCTGGTCCCGCTGTCAACCCCCTACAAGGCAACAATGTAGTAGGGCATGGTCATGGCGACCATTGGCTCTCCAAGAGGCAGGTCCCTTGATGTGGCGTTTTCATCTCTGCGTCCCATTTAATGAGGCGTGTCCTCAGTCAGGCACACCCACTCCTAGACCTGCTCAGCCACCATGGCTCTAGGGCAGGGATTGTTCTTATCCTTGCTTACAGAGACCTATCGACCAGTAGGGGTGTCAGGCAATTACCGATTCGCATGTTGTCCTACTACCTCTATTGTTGGGCTTCTTGGGCTGGCCTAGTCCAACCCGCCCTTTGCCCTCAAGCTCTGGGTCTTCCCAAGCTACATGGGCCAAGCCTATTCGGCCCAGTCTGAACCCGGGGATAACCCCCCTCACACAACCGATTACCACAACACAACACTGGTATATGCACCAACTATGAGTACATTAACATATGTGCTAGTTCACATGTATCGGCACCTATTGTGAACACACGTAATGTACATATCCCATGTCAGGTGTCTGCACGAGTACGTATAACAAGAAATTGAAATGTGGGTGGCACCATTGGCGTTAGTGCATGACTTCGCTCCGGTGACCAGTTAATTAGGCCTCATTCGAAGCCTATTGATCTTTACCTTATCAATCAAGGAACTTCTGTGACGCCCCCTGCCACTACTTGGGATTGGACGGTGACTGAAGCGTCGGGACATGTAACTCAAGGCTATATACCTCTCGTACATGACAGATAAGATGCAATGCACCTATTGTTCTAATAGTATGCAGTAAATTGCAGTGGAAAAATTCTTTTACTACATATGTCAGGTGGTAAAATAAATATCATGGTACCAAAGTACAATTATCTCAAAAAGATTTAATTTCATAAAGACCTTCCAAAACATAGTTGTTTTTCAAAAACTCCAAAACACATGAGACCATCATTGAAAGTCATCAAAACATATTCTTTCTTTCATTGTCTCCATGATCCCTTGTTAAAATGTCAACTAGCTAGGCCATTCCTATTTGGCCTTATCTTTGTTCAAAATCCTCCTTAGCTCTTTAAAGAGCTATAGCACTTCAGTGATAAACTGGTCAGTGGCTTCCAACGTATCCAAAATGGATGGGTCCAATGAGTTCTCACGTCTCTTTAGGGTCTCCTTAGGTATCTGAGGAGTTGGCCTCTTGCACTTCCCCATAGTCTCCTTCTTGCGTTCATGTTACAACTTCTACCATTCTTAGTGGGTAGTGGTAGTGGAAACTGCGACCGTGAGATTTTGAGAAATCTCAGTAAGTAAATAAATAATATACAATAGATATCATAAGCGTACAAGAGCAAACCATAATGAATGCATGGACATGAACTTTACTTATGCACTTTGATTTTTTTTTAAAACACAATGTGTAATAAAGAGCTTTATGACTGTTTCAGAAAAACGTCTTTTCATCTTTTCATTATTGGTTCTTAAACATGCATATGAACTCAGGTTCTTAATCATATAACATAGCATAGCCTATCTTGGAGCTCAAGGCTTTATTCATAACTTTAAATATATGATTGGATACCTCACGGCTCCCTTACACACCATGTTCCTTGCTAGTTACCGTATCAACCAATGGCCCACTTTGACCGAGGTGACTACATCTTACTCATAAACATACATAGTATGGCAGTTCATATTTTCACCTTCACTGTATGGCACCCACTAGCTTTAGGTGCAACCCCACTCCGATATCCTTTCCCTTTTAGGAACCATTCGAGGTCGGTCAACTATGCTTCGTCAACCCAGGGGCTACCACTCTATTTTAATCACTCCCAACTTCTTAAACCATACATCACATAATTATGTGCAACCATATACATTTGGGGTTACGGCTTGAAAATATTAGAACATGTGACCATGTTCTCATGAACTTAAACAATGACATTTAACAAACAAACAAGGAATAAAGCATGCATTCTACCTTATATACTATGTGTGGCCGAAACATACCAACTTTAATAAGCATGGATATTCATTTCTTTTTTGAACTTGGAGCTTCAAACATTCTTGATAACGCATCAAACATAGGCATGGCNGCCACGCCGCCGGCAAGTGGCGGTTCTGGGCGGAGGAAATTTTCGGAAACAGGGGAAAATTCTGGGTTGGTGCCGCTACTTTGAGCGGCTCGTGGCGGCTAACGGTGGCTCCGATGACTCTGAAAATTGGAGGGGTTGTAGTCTGCCGTGAGAGGAAGAGAATGGCGGGGGTGGTGTACAACACCTCCACCGGACGGCGGAGATACGGCTGGCCAAAGGTGGCTGCACGGAACTGGAAAAGTGCAGGGGAGAGAGAGAGAGAACGACGCACGGGGGAAAGAAACGGGAAAGAAGGGAAAAAAAGAAAGAAAAAGAAGGAAAAGAAGAAAAAGAAAAGGAAAAGAAGGAAAAAGAAAAAGGAGAAAAAGAAAAGAAGGGAAAAAGAAATGAAGTCCAAACTTCACTTCCGGGATCCAGAAACTGATCCGCCGAAAACGATATAAAAACATAAAACGACTAAAATAAATTAAACACTACATCAAATAAATAAATAAACACCAAGAAAATATTTTAAACACATCGTTAAGCTAAAATAAAATAAATAACTAGCAAAAACCAACTATTAAATTTTTAAAACCAAAAACGAGCTAAAAACAATTAAACAGCAATTTAAATTCCACAGCCAATAAAATCCAATTAAAATCCGATAATTTAAAATAAAAGCACTATAGTAATAATTAAATTAAATTAAATTATTCCTTCAATGAAAATACACGTAAAAACGGGTCATCACAGCATGGCTTTCCTTGTAGATGGTGTCCCTAGCTTGGAAAGCACTTAGAATGATGTTTGAACGGATGGATGGTGGCATGGGTAGTGTTTGGATGGAGAGAAAGTGATAGAAAGTAGAGAGAAAGTGAGAAGGCCGAATGTCTCAAGAAATTTCTCCAAGTTACCAAAAGACCTCAAGGTTTTCAGCTCCTCCCCTTTTATAGGCATGTGAGTCCTTCTTGAAAAGTTTAAGCTTTTTGCATGGATGCCATGTGGCATCAAACCGTGTGCCTCTTCTCCTTCTCTATCATTGGATTGTGTTGTGCTTTTGGACAAGTGGTGTGGCTCCTTAAAACCAAAACCTACTTTCCCCTTCTGCTCTCCCTCCTGTGTCTTGATTCAATGTACCAAGTGGCAAAAAAGTCATTCTTCCAACCAAGATCTTAATCAATCTTGTGCATGTGTGCCATGTGGCGTGTGGAGTGTGTGGGGCGTTGGTGGCCGTAAAGTCTCTCTTTCCCAAGAAGATCCTTCATCTTTCAATGTCTTGGACAATGTGTGATTCGGCAAAGAGGGTGGCAATGCACAAGTCTCTACTGCCGTCCAACTCAAGTGTGCGTCTTAAAAAATCCTTCTAGAAGCCCTTTGGCATGTAAACTATCCCTTTCTTACAAGATTTAGCCCCTTCCCATGAACATCTTCTTCCCTTTCCATCATTTCACTTTACATGCATGACAAGTGGCAAAACTTTCTAGAAACCGAATCCCCTCTAGGGTTTGTCGTGCTCTTCTTGTCTCTTGGCTTGCCCTAGGTGCCACTTCCCTAAGTGTCCATCATTTCTATTTTCTAGAAGCTTTATCTACTATTGACAAGTGTCAAAAGTCACTTCTTACAAGCAAGTCCCTTTGCATGCATGAAAAATGGCAAGAAGTAGGTAAGATTCTATGGTAGGCGTGTGGGGCTCCAAACCCTAATTTATCTCACCTCCCTTCCAACATTTCACGTCCTGATTCATTTGTTCCTAGTGTTGGTCTCAATTGATGACATTTGGCATCAATAAAAATGGGTTGGGTGTGACGCCCTATATTTCCGTTAGGGATTGGACGAACATCTGAAGCGTTGAGACATGTAAAACAAGGTTACCTGCCCCCGTTCATGACATATAAGATGCAATGTTTCTAACATGCATCTAGCATTATGCAATATTCGCAGCGGCTAATTTTTTTTTTAAAATACTATGCACCAAACTTATAACATCCCAAATAATTAAAGCATAATCCATGCATACTTAACAAAATAAATAACCACGATTACAGTACGAGTCTCAGAAGACTGTAATCTCAAAACATGGGAGACTAGACTCCATATTTACAGTACCAAAATACACTACTGAACCAGTTCATTGAGTAACTCGCGTTACTCAACTAACAAGGCTAGAATACTATCCAAAACAAAAACTAACTATAGAAGCTGAAAACTCTGCATCGCATCTGCGGCGTCTAGTCAACCTCCTCAGCCTATCAGTGTCTGCTCCCTGTTCTGAACCTGACACATCGCCTACCATTCAGGGGGAATAGTAGTTGGGACTATCACGGTGAGATTTGATTACAAATCTCAGCATGTTAACAAAAAACTTTCACACAGGTTAATGATGCATACATAGAAATAAAGGTATGAATGCACCATCAAAGTCAAAAGTAAATATAACATAACTTGACATAACATGTCATAAAATAATAAGCATAATGTAAAATGACATAACATGGCATGAGCTAACATAATTGAACTGAAATAGAAACTTAGCTTGACGTGACATGAACTTAAATCATAACATGGACATGAACTTGAAACATAACATGGACGTGAACTTAAAGCTTGACTTGAACGTAAACTTGAACATAACGTAATGTGAAACATGACTTGAACGTGAAATACATGAACTTGGAATCTTATTCAATTGACTTGATTAATAACGTGACCATATGGGTGCTACACGGGTCCCCTTGAGCCGTTTGTCCCTACCGATTACCGCATCACAACACAAGTATCTACACCAACTGTGAGTGCGTTAATACATACTCCATAGTTGTTGTGGCTCCACGTATTCTACATGTCACAATTGCTGTGTCTCACGTAGTGTATGCTCCACAGTTGTTGTGGCCCTATACTTCATGCTCCACAGTTATTGTGGCCCCATGAATGGTTTGTGCCACACTTACTATAAACACACGTAAAATAAAAAATGGCACCATCGGCGTTAGTGCCTGGCGCGCTCCAGTGACCAGCTAATTAGGCCCCATTTGCAACCTGTTGACTGTACTTCGTCAACTCAGAGAATTTCACACCTATTTAGACACTCCAGCATGAACAAATGAGTTCCACTAGGATATTACTCCATCCTAGCACTAAGGATCGTGATTGACATGAATAACTTAACATGATTATTCCCGAGATACACAAACAGTATTCGAGACCAAACACAACATGAATACGAAAGGACAGAAGTCATGACGTAGCTTAACGTGACATGAACGTAAGATGATAGACATGACGTACTTTGAGACATTAACATAACAGATAACATTTCATAACATGGTATAGCATGTAACAGACAATAGTTCATAATGTGGCATAACATGTGGCAAAATATATTGTGTAACAAATAAGTATTTCATTATAGAATAATTCATGTAACAGATAAACATGTGATAACATGGCATAGCATATGTAACAGCCCGCTAAAATTATCAGTTTTGGATTATTTCCCGACAGCAATCACATCCCTCTCGTCTTTACCCTCATCTGGAATCACGCGTATAGATTATCTTTTTCCGTAAATCACGTAATTTTGTTCTTCACCGACAGCTGTAAAATCATGAACAGTTTTATCCTAAGCGTTGTACCTCGATGGCGTTTTTCCGGATCTTATCCATCGAATTTCAAAGTATTAGATAAGCTTGTTTTTAAAGTAGCACAATTATAATAATTTAATGAGCTCTGAAAATATTATAATTGTGGATAATTATTTAGATTAAATATTTTAATTGTTTTAAGATATTAAGAGGTTTAATTTTACGTTGAAAATTCTTATTTAAATTTAAGTGTTTTATGCACTTTGATTAATTAATGATACTTTATCATTTTATATAATGATGAAGAAAATATTATTTTATAAANACTTGAGGTTTCACTATACTCAGAAGAGATAATTTGACTTCATAAAGCCTTTGCACTAAAACAAGTTCATTAAAATTATCAATAATAACCAACAAACAATTCCTTTCTCAATCCATATACTCTTAGCCATAGTCAACCACAAGATGACACCAGTCACCCCAGACTATAATCCATAACACCACTGCTTCGGGACACTGTCATACAGTTTCCCAACACTACACCATGCTCTACACTTCTCTGTTACGCCATCCAACCCTTCGTGACACGCCATCCGGTGTTTCACGACTTAATACAGAGTACACTCACGTGAACTCTCTTCCATCCACACTAACAAAACCATCACTGCGATACACGTCTCACAGTGCATCGCTACGCGACACGGAGTACGCACTACGCGTACTTCCTTCGCTACAACACTCATCAACACGATGCACATCACACGATGCATCGCCATACAACACGGAGTACACTACATGCGTACTCCCTTCCTTCTACGACACACATCATTACAGCGCACGTCGCGCGGCGCGTCGCTGCATTACACAGAGTACGCTACACGCGTATTCTCTTCACACAACCCGCCGTATCACATCTACGGCATCCATCTCACGCCTATACTTCACAGCACAGTCCACAAAATACACAATCAAACTCAACACTTCACAACCACACTTCCCTTCACAACTACGCAACGAACTCCACAAATACAACTACACAATCACAAACCAACCAACTAACTATTTTAAACGTAAAATAACTAGAGATAGAAGGTTATACCATCGACGGGATAACCCGCGCGTCGCTCGTTGTTCGTCACGAACATGCGTCGGAGGAACGTACGTGGCGGCGTACGGTGGCTGTCCACCACATAAAGTGGTAGTTTGGGCTTGAGAAAGGCTAGGCGTGGTCTTGGAAGACTCATGATTTTACAGCTGTCGATGAAGAACAAATTACGTGATTTACGGAAAAGATAATCTATACGCGTGATTCCAGATGAGGGTAAAGAGAGAGAGATGTGATTGCTGTCGGGAAATAATCCAAAACTGATAATTTTAGCGGGCTGTTACATCCTCCCCTCCTAAAAAGAAGATTTCGTCCTCGAAATCGACGCAAGTACAAACGTAAAACACGCTTAAAACACTGTAGATAGTTTGAAAAAAAAGAACCGTCCGTCACCCGACAAGTGCTGCAAAGTCTAGGGGCCTACTCTATGAATTTAATACAGCTGGCGATTTGAACAAACGCCTGATGTTGATACAACCGTGATTGAAGGCTTTGAGTTTCTATAAAGAAACAGGATCATCTTCATCCATCGGAAAGAAAAACATCGCTTCTTGACCTGTGTTTTGTTTTTCCATAACAAAATAATGGCTGGGCAAAACTCTTCCACTAATGTTCCAGACTTGAATCAGGAACCCTTGACGCATCAACCATCAATCTTTCTCCTGAGGTCGTCAATACTACGATAGGAGCAGCGAACTGTTCTTCTAGTAGGACTGATTCTGAGATTATTACAGAATCATGGAAGCTCAGTAGTCAATATGCTGCCTCTGTTACGATCATGTCTCGGAGGTTACTGGCGAGGGTAAGTGAGATTGATCATCTTAACATCCAAATATCTGAGTTACAACAGAAGCTTGCTAATAAGGATAGAGAAAATAAAAGGCTACAGCAAGAAAACCAAGAGTTGAAGAAATTTGCAGATTGGTATGCTCATGATCTGCAACCACGAATAGAAGAGCTGGAACGAGAAAGGATTCAGATACAGGGTCAACATCGGCAGATAACAGCAGAGGTTCATCGTTTTCTAGAGAAATAGGGACAAACTACTGTTAATCTAGCTGGCTTAGTAAGAAACTTTTGACAAAGCGTGTCCAGCATATCTTGTATTTCTTTTGACTAAATAAGATTTGAAGAGAAACTAGTTTGTCTTCTTCTTTATGTTATCTCTATAAAGTCAGTCTTCAACTCAATCCAATATGCATCAAAACTTATTCTCATCTCTATAACTCCTCTGCATTCCTTCAACATTCTCGCCTTAAGTTTTCAGTTCTTTTCTCAATGGCTCAATCTTCTAACATTTCCCTAGATCCATCCATGAGGTATTCAGCACCTCAACCTCCTGTCCTTTCTGCAGCTGCCATAGGTGCCATGCTGCAGCAAGAAAATACTAGTATGGCTAATAAGTCAGACTCCGATGCTGTCTACGACTTGGTGAGTCTTGGGACTCGCTACTCATCTTCTATAATTGCTTTTTCCCAGCGGGTACAAGCCAAAAACCAGAGGTTGAAAGGCTTAAAGAACAAATTGTTGTACTTCAACGAATTGTTCAAGAGTCTCACACCAGGGAAGGAATCCTTCGGCAGCAGAATAAACAGCTGAAAACTCTACTGGATTCTTCATTCCGCTTGCCAGCTCCCATGAATAGGGATGATATGATATTGTATGAAGAGAGTGAGCGTCTCCAACATGAGGCTAAGAACCTCAAGTTTATGTAGAAGCATTTTATTAAAAAAAATATCTCTTTATATTTATGAACTCTGGTTTTATCCTTTAAGAGATATTCGTAACATGCTTCATACCTATTTCTCTTCTAATCATATATAATCTATCTTCTGGTAAAGGTTTTGCGAAAATATCTGCTAACTGATCATGTGTGTTTGTGAACTCTATTACTATATCGCTTTTCTGCACATGATCTCGAAGAAATTCAAGCCTAATGAAGACTAAAATCTCAAGCCTAGTATTTGGTGCATTTCCTAAGGACATGTGGATTTACAACCCAGAGACGTATTGCTCTGATACCACCTGTGACGCCCCCAAATTCCGCTTGGGATTGAACGGACATTTGAAGCGTCGAGACATGCAACACAAGGTTACCTGCCCCCGTTCATGACATATAAGATGCAATGTTCCTAACATGCATCTAACATTATGCAATATTCGCAGCGGATAATCTTTTTCTTTAGCAATACTATGCACCAACTAAATATATCCCAAATACTTGAAACATAATTCATACATAAAGGCATACTAAAAAGCCGTGATCACCACACTAGTCTAAAATGGTTGTGATCAAAAGAATACTTGAGATACAACTCCAAAAGTACAAGTATTAACCTAAGTTAAATACTATACCATCATCAACATCGCACCGTGGCCTAGTCGACCGTATTCAGTTGGTCAGATTCCAATTCTCCATTTGGGTCCTGTAACAAGATCTACCATTCGGGGGGAATGGTAGTTGGGACTACCACAGTGAGATTTGATTACAAATCTCAGTAAGTTAACATAAAACTTATACACAGGTTAAAAATGCATGCATGGCAGTAAAAGCATAAATGCATAATTATAGTCATACATAAACATAGTATAACTTGACATATAGCATGACTTAACCAGAACTTAAGCGTGAACTGAACTTGACTTAACATGGCATGAACTTAAGCTTAAAACATAACATGAACAATCAACATAACATGAACGTGAAACATAACATGGACATGAACATAACATAACATGAACGTGAGCTTGAACGTATCATAAACGTGAACATAACATGATGTGAACATGAACTTGGAACATAACATGAACATGAACATAACATGTACGTGAGCATAACATAACATGAACTTGATCTGAAACTTGACTTAACATAAACTTGGAATCTTATTTAATTGTCTTGATTAATAACGTGCATTAATACGTACTCCACAGTTGTTGTGGCCCCACGTATTCAAGTAACATAAAACATAATACGTACTCCACAGTTGTTGTGGCCCCACGTATTCTACATGTCACAATTGCTGTGTCTCATGTAGTGTATGCTCCACAGTTGTTGTGGCCCCATACTTCATGCTCCACAGTTGTTGTGGCCCCATGAATTCACATAACATAAAATATAATACGTACTCCACAGTTGTTGTGGCCCCACGTATTCTACATGTCACAATTGCTGTGTCTCATGTAGTGTATGCTCCACAGTTGTTGTGGCCCCATACTTCATGTAACATAAAATATAATACGTACTCCACAGTTGTTGTGGCCCCACGCATTATAAGTAACATAAATATAATACGTACTCCACAGTTGTTGTGGCCCCACGCATTATAAGTAACATAACATAAATATAATACGTACTCCACAGTTGTTGTGGCCCCACGCATTATAAGTAACATAAATATAATACGTACTCCACAGTTGTTGTGGCCCCACGCATTATAAGTAACATAACATAAATATAATACGTACTCCACAGTTGTTGTGGCCCCACGCATTATAAGTAACATAAATATAATACGTACTCCACAGTTGTTGTGGCCCCACGCATTATAATAACATAACATAAATATAATACGTACTCCACAGTTGTTGTGGCCCCACGCATTATAAGTAACATAAATATAATACGTACTCCACAGTTGTTGTGGCCCCACGATATAAGTACTAAAAATCGTACTCCACAGTTGTTGTGGCCCCACGCATTATAAGTAACATAAATATAATACGTACTCCACAGTTGTTGTGGCCCCACGATTATAATACATAAATACGTACTCCACAGTTGTTGTGGCCCCACGATTATAATCATAATAACGTACTCCACAGTTGTTGTGGCCCCACGACTTATAACGTACACATGGTGCCCAAATACTAATAAATATAATCGTACTCCACAGTTGTTGTGGCCCCACGCATTATAAGTAACATAACGTACTCAAGTTGTTGCCACGTATAATACTGTACTCCACAGTTGTTGTGGCCCCACGCATTATAATAACATAAATATAATACGTACTCCACAGTTGTTGTGGCCCCACGCATTATAAGTAACATAAATATAATACGTACTCCACAGTTGTTGTGGCCCCACGATTATAATACTAACATAATATATATATAACTGATATTACGTACTCACAGTTGTTGTGGCCCCACGATTATAAGTAACATAATCGTATAAGTGCAATTATCGTATTTAATCGTACTAATGCATTTGTATTGCATATGCATGAGATATAATATCATATACTTTTCTAACATGGCGTATACTTGTAAATGGCACAATATGATTTAATCATAACATTTATGGCATACTGTATAGCATACTTATGGCATACTTATAACATACATTGTATGACAGAAAAGATTATGTAACAGATAATTATTCATGAGAGATTAAATCATACGTAGCAGATAAACATGTAATGACATAGCATGACATGGCATATACGATAACATACATACATAAATTGTAGTTCTCTTACCCATCACACATACACAATAAACTGATAGTAAGTTAGAGGCTAACTTACCTCGATCGTCGCGTTCTATGAGAAAAGGGCGCGAAACACGAGGAACTGCACAACAGCTGGAAGAGGAACACTCAAGTCCTTAAGATTTTCACTTCTGAACTCAATTGTCATATTATGAGCACTTGCAACACCACGGCAACTTGAGGTTTCACTATACTCAGAAGAGATAATTTGACTTCATAAAGCCTTTGCACTAAAACAAGTTCATTAAAATTATCAATAATAACCAACAAACAATTCCTTTCTCAATCCATATACTCTTAGCCATAGTCAACCACAAGATGACACCAGTCACCCCAGACTATAATCCATAACACCACTGCTTCGGGACACTGTCATACAGTTTCCCAACACTACACCATGCTCTACACTTCTCTGTTACGCCATCCAACCCTTCGTGACACGCCATCCGGTGTTTCACGACTTAATACAGAGTACACTCACGTGAACTCTCTTCCATCCACACTACAAAACCCATCACTGCGATACACGTCTCACAGTGCATCGCTACGCGACACGGAGTACGCACTACGCGTACTTCCTTCGCTACAACACTCATCAACACGATGCACATCACACGATGCATCGCCATACAACACGGAGTACACTACATGCGTACTCCCTTCCTTCTACGACACACATCATTACAGCGCACGTCGCGCGGCGCGTCGCTGCATTACACAGAGTACGCTACACGCGTATTCTCTTCACACAACCCGCCGTATCACATCTACGGCATCCATCTCACGCCTATACTTCACAGCACAGTCCACAAAATACACAATCAAACTCAACACTTCACAACCACACTTCCCTTCACAACTACGCAACGAACTCCACAAATACAACTACACAATTCACAAACCAACCAACTAACTATTTTAAACGTAAAATAACTAGAGATAGAAGGTTATACCATCGACGGGATAACCCGCGCGTCGCTCGTTGTTCGTCACGAACATGCGTCGGAGGAACGTACGTGGCGGCGTACGGTGGCTGTCCACCACATAAAGTGGTAGTTTGGGCTTGAGAAAGGCTAGGCGTGGTCTTGGAAGACTCATGATTTTACAGCTGTCGATGAAGAACAAATTACGTGATTTACGGAAAAGATAATCTATACGCGTGATTCCAGATGAGGGTAAAGATGAGAGAGATGTGATTGCTGTCGGGAAATAATCCAAAACTGATAATTTTAGCGGGCTGTTACACCTTGCATCGCCCAAAAACCATGCACCACCCTATAATACAATAAGCTAAAAGGCTTAGCTAAGTCTGGGTCGTCACAACTTCACACTAGTTTAGACACTTGATGAGTGTGTGAAAGTACACTCTAAATATCCTATTATTGGATAAAAATACTAAAATGTGAATTGAGATCATAAAAATTCATGTGTATTCTTGAATTGAGTTTCTATTTACTTTGGAAATTTCTAAGCATATTTTTATGTTTAATTTCAAAGTCTATAAAAGAGCAAGTCAAATCCCTGTCAATTCAAATGAGGATTTTCATGTGGTTTGAGAGTAATTTGGATCAAGAAAAGAAAAAGAAAAAATACAAAAGGAAACACCAAGAAGTCCAAGTCTGAAATTCGCTAGGAGACAACCTGGACATACTTTAAGTCCATAAAAGAGAAGGACATGCATGCATTTTGGACGCGGGACACACAGCAAGGCTAGAGAGGATTTGGCATGAGCTGGCAACGGAACCACATGCAGCTTTCATGCGGGACACAACACTCAGTAGTTTATGGGTGCTAGACGCAAGCTGAGGCCTTTTGGTTTTACGAAAGACGCACGACACAGAGTCACTAAACAAGAATTGAAGCTGGCAATGCAAGAGGTCTTGGAAGGAGTTTTCATTTTGGACACAAGCTATTGTTGGTTTGACAGAAGACACAAAAAGGATTTTGCATGCAACACACTTTTTGACATTTTAATTTTTGATGCATGAAGAGGAGGTTTTGTCTTGTCTTGGGAGGGGGGGGGGTTCTTTTGCTAGGTGGCAGATTTGAGAAAACAAGAGGAGAGTACCAGCAGCGCCATTGTGGAAGGACAGACTGAAGAGCGAGGAGATGAAATTAATTTCCATGCCCGCCATTTGCTTTATTTTCCTCTTGAGATTTTTGTTGTTTATTATATTTATGGGTAACTAAATTTTCAAGTAGGGTTAGGGATGAACTTGCACATTATATGGTATTTTTAATTTATGTATTTGATTTTCAATTACTAAAACTCTTTTGTTTTATCATTCTCAATTCATTGTTGATGTTTTCTTCTCCGAATAATCATAGAATTTATCCTGTTTATGGATTCAGTCATGCTTTTTCTATTGAATGGATTAGTTCTTTGATTATGTTTGGATCAATTATTTATCTATATTGATTTAATTTTTTGCTGCAATATCGCTCCCTGAGTATATTGTTGTCGTTGGATTTTCTCAATAATGATAATAATTTACATATTTAAAAAGTGGTGAATGATTTTTCAAAAGGTTGCATTTGGTTTAATTTTGGTTTATAAATCTATACATTCCGATTGGAAATTTTGGAAAATGAGTTTCCAATTGAGTTATTAAATGAATTAAGAATAATTAAAATACCGGATTTGTGCAAGGGAATCCCGACGCTTTACTATTCGTCAAATTTGAGTGCTTTTTCCGTTAGTCACTTTGCTTCACTTTAATTTGTATTTAAAATTAATATTTATTCTCCATTAATCATTTAATATTTTTCTTTAGTTTCTTTGTTCCTTCTGCTATTCTTTTAATTTGTCTCTCTGTGGAATCGACCCCCCAAATCTGTGCTACAACTACAGCATTATTCTTTGGACGTAATCAACACTTCAACGTAAACAAATGAGTTTCACTAGGATATTACCCCATTCTAGCACTTAGGGTTGTGATAAACGAAAACAGGCTTGACTTGACTTGAAAGGTTATTCTCGAGATACACAAACTGTACTAGAGATAAAATGTAACATGAAATGAAAGGATAGAAGCCATAACGTAAAGTGACAAGACATAATATGAGACAAACAACATTTCATAGCATGGCATAACATGTAGCAGACAACATTTTGTAACATGGCATAATATGTAATAGACAATATTTCATAATATAGCATAACACATAACAGCTAAAATTTTGTGACATTACATACGTGTAACAGATAGCACTACATGACAAAATAAATTATGTAACAGATAAGTATTTCATGACAGAGTTTAATATGTAATAGACATACATGAGGTGACATAGCAAAACATGTCAAATAGGATAACATAAGTACATAAATAGTATTTCCCTTACCCATCACACATAAACAATAGTCTGATACTAAATTAAGAGCTAACTTCAAGTGATTCTTACGTTTATGAGAAAAGGCACAAAATACGAGAAACTGTAAGTAGGATTTTTAAATATTAGAAAATTATCACTAATAACTTAGAAACATGAAAAAAATATATATCTTATAGTAAAATGATCATTTTACCCTTTATATGTGGGAAAATGACTATTTTACCCCTAACTTAATATTTTACATGCTAACTCCAAAAATCACCAAACTTTACATGAGTAATGTAAATTTTGTCCTAAACTCAAATATCAACTTAGAAAAATTTAAAATCAATTACAACTATGAAAAGCACCATAAGGCCGAAACACTCCAAAGGTCATATCGCTTAATTTTGTTGCAATTTCATCCGGCTTCAAAACTTATGTTCAAACCAAAATGTTGCAAAAAATATCCTCATATCCTAAACTTAAAAACATGCTTAAAACATCCAAAAAAATCTACTTCACAAAACACAAAAAATTTTAAGCAAAAAAATTTTTAGCTTGTAATGAAAACACAAACCCTCATATCTCAAGGTTTTGACTCTTTTCAAAATATCTCCAAGAACTCTAAAAGTTCAAAACATTTCTTCTAACATGTTCATAACACACTCCTAAAAACTAACATGCTTTGAATCAACACATAAAAGTCACCAAAAATCACAAAATCTCACTTGAAGTACTTGGCTCAAACACTTAGACAAAAACAAAGTTTTTTTCTCAACTTTGATCTGATCAAACACTTGATCCACGACATACCTTGATAAAAACTTCAAACGAACAACATCATATGGCTTAAAAATATGTCCTAAAGTAGACGGAAGCATTAAACTTAAAATCACATGTCTAAACATAAACAAAAACATGGATCTAGTCGAAATCATCAAACTTTTGACCCACAAACAATCCATCTTTCATATATAGTGCAAAGGCATGGGATTATTAAATAAAAATATCAAAGTCTTTGGAGTAAGATTAAACCACAAACAATCCATCTTTCATAAAACAAAAATTGTTTTACTCCTCCCAATTTCTAACTTTCTAGATCTAAGAAATATTTCATCAAGAGATTACAACATGTAACAAATCATTAACAAACATTCATACAAACATGTTAACTACACTCCATAAAACTTTCTGACCAAGATCTGTTCATCAGCTTGGTCAAAAACTCCAAAATATAACATACTATCCAGTTTATTGCCCAAATAGACTTTTCTATAGTTAAACAAATTTTGAAATAACAAATAACCATGAAATCAAACACAAAAGTTACCAATAGAAATTAGACTCAAGGAGGAACAACTCTAATGATGGAAGCTTTGTGAGATAATACTTATAAAGGCTTCAAAAATCATAAATGGCCCACATGCCTCTTACACATTCTGAAGAGTGAAATGATGGCTTGAGTGACAATTGAGTGATGGTGGTTTTGGCCAAAACAATGGTCAAACCACCTATGGTATTTGGTTGCCTAGAGTTGCCATGTAGTGAGAAGGTGGTGAGGTGGGCTTGCCTTCACATCATGTGGCTTTTTGGGACTACATTGGACAGTGGGTGGTCAGCCTTGGGTGGGTGAAAACTTCCCCAACAAGCTTTGATGATAAGGTGGCCAAAATTCATGGGCCTAAAGGGCCTTACCCGAATGGACCTCATTTTGGGGTTTAAAGAGGGTCTAGTTAGGGTTTGAGATACTATCAAGCCCAAATCTAATTTTTCTTGGCCCAATAAAATTTTCAAGGTTTAAAATATTGAATAATGATGTTGTAATATTAATTTGAGGGATTAATAGCATGTGGAAGTGATTTGATCAAGTGATTAAACATAATGCTAGAAATCAAATCCATTTAGGGTTTGGAATCAAGCTTGGGGTTTGGGGTAACTGTTTAGGGTTTTGGTTTCTAACAAGCTTTCAGAGTTTCAATTGGGTTCAAGTATTTAAGGTTTCACTAGGGTTGAAACCTTATTTTGTTTAGCACAAAATGGATGATTGGATGGAATAGTGTTTTGCTTATGTGGCATTATCTCACACCTTAGTTTTCTTCACATTTCAATCTCATAGATCCTCTTGGTGCCAAGTGTCCAATACTATTCACCAAGCATGGCTAAGATCTTACCAAGTGTCCAAATAAAACTTTTCTAACTTAATTTAGACATTGCACACTGTGATTTTGAAAACACTATACTTGGTGCTACTATTGAGATTAATATTCACTCCAAAAAGGTGGAAAATAAAACACTGAAATATCCAAAATAAACATACTAACCTCATAATGCACCAAGAACCAAGAGATTTAAGGGAAATGTGTAGATGTTGAATTAAACTTGTAAGAAGCAATAAAACAAACACTTGGGATGCAATTTTCGCCCATTTCTAATTTGAAGTTAGATTTTCCTCTAATTTCATCTTCTCTCGACCATGCTCCTATTTCTAGAAGTCATGGTCAGTTAATAAAACAATAAGCACACTTTTCAATGTAATCAAGGTGCTTGACAGATTTTATAGCAAGTGTAAAAAGTGAAAGAAAGCCATCAAAATCTTGTTACAAGTTCAAGCATCAATCGCGCCTTTATGTCTACGACTGATCAAGTTCAAGAAAATAGAACTTTAATCCTTCCCATAGGCAAAATGAAATACAATCTATCAAGTTAATCATTCAAAATAGTCATGAGTTACTCATTCAATCCCAAGCTAAAAATCTAGCATATCATTACTCAATTAGCAAAATGCCTAAAAATAATGAACCCTAACATTTCAAGTTGAATATCCTCTCTAAACATATCTGCATCTATTAAAAACTGAAGTAAAAATAATCAAGAGACAAGTAAATAAAATAAATAAAACAAGAAGAAACTACTGTGCAAAAAATAACCAAAATGCCGAAATAAAACTCACTGAAGAAATAAAAACCAACCGACCGAGTCCTCTGTATCTCTAACAAGAACCCAAAAAAACTAAAGATAATAAAAACAGCCAACCAAATGAAAACTGAAAAAAAAAATTCCCAATTGCGAGAGGGAGAGCTCCCGTAAGGTCTGGAACCTCTACCGCAAGAAACGTAAAATGAAAAGAAGCTAAGGAAAAAAAAAAAAAAAGTAAAAGCCACCCGTTCAAGTCTGGAGAAACTCCTAAGAGCATTCACATTGGTCAATGCATATACATATGCAAAATCATTTTTGCATAATATGAGTATAAATTCATCTGTATTAGATTATCTATCTCCAAATATTTGGCTAATTATGAACAGTAACTTTACACTTTTACATATCTACTATTTACTCTCCAAAATATATTTTACTTATTCTTTCTCTCTCTTCCCACACTCTCCCACACACTCTGTTATTTCTTTCTCCTCCAAAATAATAAAATATAATATTTTATTATTATTTTACTTTAAATATGCATAAGCCAATATAAAAATTTTGTTAGAATGATAAAATGGATATGCAAAAGAGATGATTTTACATATGCATATCCATATATCAACGTGGATGCTCTAAGATGTAAAAACAAACATAAAAAATGAAAGTCGGCAAGGTCTGCTACCCTCCAGCCAAAGAAAAGAAAATAAAAATCAAATAAAAACAAACGTGTCCCCCCATAATACTTTCTGCCGACTCTACCCTATCAAAAACGTAAAAGAATGAAAAATCAAAATACTAGCCGTCTACCCCCTAAAAACTAAAAATAAGGAAAAGTAAATTGATCATGAAGAGAGAGGCGTTCCCTCCACTACACCTCAGTAAAAACAAAAACTGCTTGTAACTGTGGCTGCTACCAGCCCCTGCCGTTCGGCATGTAGTTAAAAATAAAATAACCATGCAGAATAAAATTCCATGCCATCCGAAATTGCCCCTCATCTTGTGTTGATTTCTTCTACTATCTTCTCCATGTTCAGCTGGGTTCTATTCTTTTCTAGTATTTTTATAAATGCCCTGCAGTGCATTAAAAATATATTTCTTTTAAAGGTAAATATAGAACTTTATGTGTACAAAATATTGGCATCAATTAATTTGACATTCAATATTAAAATTTGATGTATAATTTAGTGTTCAATTCTCATTTGATAAAATAAATCACTCATTTAAATAATTTAATTATGCAATTCTAACACTTTATCAAAGTTCGATTGTTTCTAGGTCAACAACTTCCTCTTTAGCTTTTCTAATAGTCATGATGACTTCACATTTCACATCTCTAAGGATATCACCCACTCCTGCCTTATGTTGATTGAAAAACATAGCACCATCTACATTGAGTTTGCTATTGGTTTAATTTCATTTTCAAATGAATCAGTTAAAACCCATATGGTTTCGGTGCCGAGAGAGTGAAGAAAGTGAGTGAGAGAGAGAGAGAGAGAGAGAGAGAGAGAGAGATTAGACCTTACATAGAGAGGATGAGACTATGCTACAGGCTAGGCACTGGTTTCGGCCGCTGCACTTACAGAAGTTTTTGTTTTTCCAAATAATATACGGAAGGGAAAATATTTATAGTTAGATTTGGGAGAGGGTGCGGACGAGTTCAAATTAGACTCGGTCGCGATTATTTAAAAAAAGAGTTTGAATTTAAAAACATGATCTAATAGTTCATTCAATGTAGAATTGGCAATTTGGCAATGACTAAGACTACATTGGGGACTTCAATCAGTAATAATTTTAAATTGAAATAAATTTATAATGGTCGATTTTTAAATTCAAAAAGAAGTATAACTTGTTCAATAAATATAAATAATATTTATCCTAGTTATTAATTAGTCTAATTAAAACTCTTCTTCAATCAATAATGTATCACTCGTGGGCTTATTCAATATTGTCCATTACATATAATTTAGTTCTAATAAAAATTTTCAATCTTCCAACTTTAAAATTATTGGGCTGGTCGTTACATGATCCCTGTGATATGTTCCTTGAACCTGAAACATATCAACGTTTTCCTCGTAGACATAAAATTCCGGAAGTGGGCACAAGAGAATAAATCTTTTGGTGCAACAAGACCTGGCTTAGTTTTTCGTGCTGATGCTTTGTCAAAGCACAAAGTATCCTACCTAAATCAAGGTACCAAACCCATGCAACAAGCAAAGCAATCCCAAGAAAAGTAATATTGAGTAGTTACTTTTAGGCTCTAGAGAATTGATTTCTATAAGAACTAAGTCCTGAACACAAATACTGGCAGAATCAAGAGCCAATCAAAATTTAAGCTCATCAAAAGCTATTGTTTATTTCTATTTATCTTCATTAGCTCGCAACCATGTATGTCTCAGATGAGTACAGGACATCAATGTACCGGGGCTCAGCCTCGCGTGTAACTATATTGGCACACCTGTTTGGGATCTTGTCTCTGATTCTCATCCTTTATTGGTTGTTACATTATCAGGGGGGGCTGGAATATGATTCTAACGAAGCAAATCGAGTTTTCAATGTGAGAACCCGACGACCACTTGCAAGCTATTTGCTTAATTAATTGCTTCATCCTATTATTTCGATGAAATTTTGAAACTAACTCTCTTTTTTTGGATGCAGGTTCACCCCTTTCTCATGTTTTTTGGTTTTATTTTCATGGCTGGTGAAGGTATCTATATAGTTTATCTGTGCTTTTTAATGGCGGGAAAAATTAAGAAGCTCGCAGAGAAACATCCAAATTACTTACACAATAACATCGTTATCGATTTTTATCATTCGTACGTACAATGATAACTGTTAACGTTACCTTCTTATTTACTTACGTACGTTGGTGTCATAATGAGCAGGGATGATGGCATTCAACACGGTGGCGGCGGAAAGAAAAGTGCGGAAGTTCATTCACATGACATTTCACCTGATTGCTATATGTCTGGGAATTGTTGGGATAAAGGCTGTTTTCAAGTTCCATGATATGATGAACAATTCGCCGGATATGTATAGCTTACATTCGTGGATCGGCATCAGCACCTTCACTTTGTTTTGCTTGCAGGTAAACAGCCCATTGTTTGCTTATAATTTGAGTTGAAGTTAAAACTAAAATGGATGAAAACAATCAAGAGCTAGAATTAGTGATCATGGTGCCACGTTTGCGGCCGTCTAGCTATCCGAATATATGCTTCTACGTATCCCCAGAAAGCTAGATAGATAGGTCAAATGTGGAGCAGTGTTGCTGATTAATTTGTTAGCTTAATTCCAAACGCTCATTTGCTAAATTAAGTTACTGCATAACTTTGTGTTGCAGTGGTTGATCGGTTTTGTTTCATTCATGTTTCCACAAGCTTCGCCTCAAACGAGGGCTAGGATTCTTCCATGGCATGTGAGTGGGGGTAGAGCCCTCCTGTACATGGCGATATGCGCTGCCGTCACCGGGCTGATGGAGAAGGCTACTTTCCTTCAACTCCAACACAACTATGAAACCCGTGTTATTAACTTTACAGGACTCTTCATACTACTCTTCGGCCTCTTTGTTGATCTATCGATTGCTTTGGGTCGTTACAGTTTCTAGGACTGATTTAAATGTGTGGATGCACATTTTCTTTATTAATTTTAATGCCAGTTATATTGCTATCGAGTTTTGTGATTATTTTTAGATGTCGTTATGGGTTGATTAATTGATTGAATGGGTTTGGGTTTAGTAAATAATACCCCCATGTTGTGTAAGGCGGGATAATGTAGTATGTAGAGACATACATATGGCGAGTTTGAGCATGTGTTTTGAGTTGTGATTCAGAAAATGTATCCTTCATTTTGCATGGTGGTGTTTGGATCCTATCTTTCAAATCCAACAGCAACTCCAAATTCGGGTAGTGGCAATCTTGACCAAAGTATATATATATATATATTTTACAAGAAAAATGGACTTTTGTGACCAATTTCTTGCAACAAAATAGTCTTTTCGTTGCAATAAATTGGTCACAAAAGTCCGTTTTTCTTGTACAATATTATATAGTTTGGGGAAAATCTATGGTAACATTTATCAATGGCATCCTGTGTGTGGGGATAGATCTGTCCCCCCATTTAACAAACCATGAATAACGGACTAATATATCTTCACTCCGTTCATAACTCTATTTTAAGATCCAACTAACATTGTATTTCTTGCAAAAATGGAGGAAATAGAAGAATTTCTGATTATGTCAATCTATTTTAAAAGTAGTAGCAAAACACTTAATGGCCTTTTGAAGTTTATCAGGAAAGACTTCCAAATTGGTGCCACCTACTATTAGTTAATTAATCAATTCCTCAAATGGCTAATAGCCTAATATTAATTAGTTGGCTCCTGATGGGTTGATATTATTGCTAGTTAATAATAATCTAACTTGACACATTTTGTTTCACTTGAAAAGGAATAATATTCTCAACATGAGTTCAAGGCAAACCACTTTTATCAGCAAGTTACCATAAAGCTCAGTTGGAACTCTCTGCTTTAATATTGTTGTCTTTTCTTTTTATTACTTTATCAAAATCACCATTGGAACGAACAAAGATCCTCTCTAATTGGCTGATCAAATAGGCCGGATATGCGATTAATTAATTATAATGATCGCTAGAGTTAAGAGGGACGCACAGCCATAATCAAAGCTGTGGCAACGGTGATCACCTCATATTGTATATATGTTTTCCTTTCTTCATGTGGGCCGTAAAAATATTTTTAATTTCGTCTCCATATGATTTTCTGAGAGTGGTCCCTACAACAGTATTTAACCAACATCCGTTAAAATGTAATTAATTAGTTATCATGGTACTAGGTCAGTAACCTAGCTTGCAGATATCTTTTTGGTCATCCATCTTATATAAGTAATATTACGTATAGTCGTAAAATGTGTAATTAAATACCATGCAGTCGTTTTGAAATATAGTGATGTCCATTATTAAAAAATTAATTTTCTTTTATATGGGTCCGGTATTTATTTATTTTTTTCAAAGTGATTGTGCGACACTTACACACTCACAACTGCAAGTATCATTGCTCATCTTATATTAGATAATAAAGGGGCATAGGAACCTATATATGTAGGGTACAAATTCAAAAGGTATAAATCAAGAAATTTCACTGCACGATCGAGCTAGTTATTCTTCAAATTTGTGCAGCTTTACGTAAAGAATTAAAGCAGAAGCATCTTTCTTTAAACGTTGGCGTTCAATTTTTCTGTCTTCAGAATGTTAACTTTTGGCATTCAAGCTTGTTCCAATATTCCAGCCAAATACAATGTTCAGTCATAGATGCAAATTACGTATGTTCCGTCCAACTTGATATTTTTATTGCCCTTCAAAAAGTTGATTGTAAGCGGAAACTTTGTTGGGTTCTGGCAATGTTAATTTTGGATACGTAAAACTTGAACTACAAACTTCAAATGTTAGAGCAGGATTTAGTTCCCAAAAGGATACTCCACTTAATTAATTAATTTGTACAAGATTTGGGGGGTTTGGGATTTATTTGAACAAAGCCAGAATTTATGTGATGCCATTTTGGCAATAATTGAAACTTCGGAACATGCAAGACTAGGTTACATATCCCTCGTTCATAACAATTACATCTAATGTACCTAGCATATCTAGCTATATGAATAATTTGCAACGGAAAAAAATGTAACAAGGACTCTGAGCAATACATCATGGTAGCATGATATAATTTATGAATCTCAAAATATCATAATTTTAACATTCTTACAAAAGTAGGGTCCCAACACCACATTGATGCTTCATGTCCCAAAAATATTATCCTTCATTTCCTAAGATCCCCTGTGTTAACTATCATGAATAAGGGTATGTGATCTTGTATTACATGTATCAATTCTTTAATCTTCATCAAATACAAAGCAGGGTTGGGGGCATCACATTGGCCAATCACCCTCCGCTTGATAGCAAAACCAATTGGAGGAAGTTGGTGAGACCATTGTGCTCCTCTCAGCCGAACCCTCATTCTTCCAAACTCTCCTTTTCTTTTGCTGCACATTAATGCCAAGTGTTTCACATTCATACCTTCTTTATGCACATGTGAGGATGGTTTTACAAGCACCTACAAATCACTTAGATTTTAGGAGTTGGATTTAGAAACCAAAAGGCTAATGGTTTCACTTGGAAGAAAAACTAACAGCAGCCTGGTTTCTTTTGGGATTCAAACACCCTCTGAAAAATCTCAAACCTCCACACCTATCACCCTCCTTTGGTCCTTGTCCATAAGTTAATAATGCGATGCGTTTAAATACACACACAATGACGATCTGAAAGCACCAACCAAAACCACACTGAGAGCATCATTGGATTCCTTCCAATCCAACTGTGCAACACTTAGTTCATTTTCACTTCTTCCTTCCTCAATTGAACTCTATAACTACCCCTTACATACTGATCTTCATCCCATGCCATCTACAAGTGAGTAACTAAGTCTTGAGTGCAAACCTTCATAAGTTATAGAGAAAGGAGTGAAACCGAGATGCTAGAGTAAATTCCTTGGAGATAGTTGGTTCTTGAGAGCTCCAAAAACCATGAATTGGTGAGTAAGTCTACTACATATTTTTGTTGGAAGTCCATTAACATGTTAGGTTTTTATTCATGGTATGAAAATGAGTTTTGATTGAGCTATAGGAGGTGAGTCTTTGGAAGCATACTTTCGGTTTAGATTTGGAGTCCCTCCTGAATAACTTGTTTTGATATAAAATTATAGACATGACATGCCTTGAAATGATGTTATAAGCTTAGTTAATGTCTTATTGTATTGATTGAAGTTTGATATTTAGGAAAAACAGCATGTCATGCTAGGATTATAAATCAATATCTTGGGTTGATCCTCTAGCATATTTTGGTTTTCAATTGGATGAAGTTTATCTTATGAACTCTTGGTCTAGTTTCTCGAATTAAGCATGTGTTATAAACCTCTAGAAACATATTATCAACATGATAAGAATTATAATACTCTATTTTTTGGAGTTATAAGGATTCTTATGCTAAAAAGAAGTTAGATACATCATGTTACGTACTCGGTTTGGTGATTGTTTTGGTATTGTCCATCACATAAATGTTAATATGATCCCACGTTTCTTAAGTCTAAGTTACTAACATGTTAATAAGATCAGATCCAATGTTTAGTCATGTGGAAACTTTCGATTATATAAGCATCCATGGAGATTATATGCTAAAAATCATATGTAGTGAAAATTAGCAATATACATGCCACATTGGATTTTACACAGTGGATGTTTGATTCATGAAATTATAAGGTCATATATGGACTTAGGACATAGAATTTATGCAATTTTTGTAATTTGGTAAAATTTTGGGCCAAAATACAAATAGTGGAAGTTTTGGGCCAAAATAGCAATTTGTTGTTTACTTTTGTATAAAGGTTGAAATTTCACTGTTTAGCATGTTACATAAAAATATGTCATTTTTGGTATGAAACATACTACATGTTACGAAATGTGCATATGTCATGAAATATTTTTCTCACGAGCATAAGTTTGAAAATTTTGTTTTTTTCTCAACCCAATGTTATGATGGGGAAATATCCTAGTGATACTCCTCTATTCACTCTAAAGTGAGTAAAAATAAAGACCCTTAGGTTGACAAAGGATGTAAATGAGTTTCGAATGGATTCTTTTTAAAGAATTTTGGAGCAAAGTCGTATATGGCATCTAATATTGGTGGCTGCATATGTTATGAAGTATTTAAGATCAATGCATTGAAAGCGATATATGCACAACTCTAATGACGTAGTCTTAACCTAAGTTGTCATCGACAAGTACTCATAGGGCAAAATGGGGAACTATAATGTTACCATATGTTTATAATGATGGCTTCAAGAACAAGCAATGATAAGTTTTAAAAAGATGAGTGAGAAGTGTTGACTGTAAGAAAATTTGTATCAAAGTTTTCTAAAAGATATTGAGGAACCTCGATGGAAGAAAAATACAGTTTTTTTGCATATCACGCATGTATCTCATGTTTATCATTAGTCATGTACATTTTATCTCTGTGTATATTGGTTGTTTAACTTACTGAGATTTCAATGAATCTCAATATGACAATCCCAACTACAATTCCCTCTATAATGGTAGAAGTTGAAGCAGGAGTACCAGATATTGGCAACCAAGATGTAATGAACACCTTGGCTATGGATGATTGAGAATGACCCCGACCTAGACCAAAAGTTGGAATTGATAGTGATGTTTTGGAAGATGGTCCTGGTTACCATGGTACATAAATGATTTAAGTTGTCTTTTATGAATTCCCTTTGAAATCTATCTGTAATAAGAAGATGCTATCTTCAACCTACGTTTGAGCTTATGCAATACTATTTGGATCTCTATTAAGTAAGGCTCTATCTATATTAATTTAAATGTTAGGATGTTTAGCTCATTTTGGTGCAAAATTTTTTTAGAAGTCACATTTTTGCACTGCAATTATTGCAAACTGCAAGATGCATGCTAGGTTGCATTGAATATTCTATAATGAATGGGGTATGTGACCATATGTTGCATATTCCGATACACCAAGTCTTCGTTCCATCCCAATCGGAGTTTGAGGACATCACGACAAAGTGTACAAATTGTGATACATCACAGTAAAGTCTCCCTTCCATCCCAACCGAAGCTTGAAGATGAAGGAGTGAGGTGTTGAAGCCGATGAGCTCCATTTGGCTCTCCCTTTGGTTTTCTTTGATTCCTTCTTCTTCTTCCATGATTTCAAACCATGATTATGTGTCATTTGGAGGTGAAGATCTGCAAATTTCATCTTTGCTTGAAGGCTACGAAGTGAGTGAGGGAATAGTGGAAGGTTTGGAAGAAAGCTCATTAATGAGATTCAGCTAGGGCTAGGCTAATAGTTCCCTATTTGGTTGGATTCTAAGGGCACTTTTCTTACTTCCATTTTGTAAATCTAATTACTCTCTGAAAATCCTTTACTTCAGTTGAGAATCTTCAAAAAATTTCCTTCAAACATGACTCAAATCGTTGGTGTTTCCTTAGGTATACATGATTGCTTGTTTTTAGGTTATGAGTGGTGTTCAAGTCATATGACATGTGGCTAGGGGCTTTTAAATGGTCCTGCTTCTCTCATACACTTTAGGTGATGTGTCTAGATCATATTTTGAGAAGATGGGATATTGGCAACGTGTTGGAGGTAGACAAATCATGTTTTTCTTTCCAATGAACACAATCTGTATGAATGAGGTATCTTAGGTAGTTTTGTTTTTTGCCTCTTGACTCTTTGACTAAGTGGGGCCAAATTTGATTTGGGATTGAGGAAACTTCCTATTATTTACTTGGAGCCAACGTCTATTGCTTGGGAAAGAGTTCTTATCAACCATTGGCTTGTAGATCGGTCTGTATAAGGCTTGTAGTGGCATGTCCCCATGGGCATGTCATGAGTTCTATGATCTTTTGTCCTTTTCTTTTACTAGCCACAAATTCCTACATGATTAGGTGTTATACTATGTTGGTGGCACATCTTCTTAGTCTACTTTGGACAAAGTAATATGGAGATGAAGTTTGGTTATATTTGGACATGTATTGCCCCAAATGGACATGTGGTATATATCTAATATGACCTTATGTGTGTGAGTCATGTCTTTGTAATGTGATTTTGTATTGGCTTTTAGTTACTAGGTAGTTGAGGTGTTGTTCTATGAAAGACACATTTACTTATATTATTATGACTAATACAAAGTGAAGGTGAGGTTTGATCATACATGGTATATGGGATAAGTCATGTTTCGGTTTTGTCCTTGGTTTAATTCCATTTAATTCCACTTAATGTAGAGTTTAAGGACTACACAACTTAGGTGGAGTGCTTGGTGAAATTGATTTCTATGGCTGATCAAGTGAGGGTAAAATTGAAAGTTTTGTGAAATAAAGAAGTCCAATTAAATCTTCATTCTAGGCGCATTCTAGGAAACTTCCTAGGGGTGGCATTTTTGTAATTTCCTCCAATTGGATGCCCTAACTTGGAAATCCATTTAGTCTTAGATTTTGGATGATGGGTTGGACTAGAAATGGATTTTGGGCCTTAGTGAGTATTTGGCCTATATGGTTGGGCTTGGTTGTAGACTTTATTTGGGCCTTGGGCCCATTAGGGTCTTTGGTCTATTTTACGGGTTTTCTTCATGGACTTTGGGTTCATTGAGCTCGAACTAATTTACTAGAATTTCTATGGGTTTGATTATGCTAAGCACTCACATTGAGCTAAGGATCATTAGTTGTTGGACTTTATTGGAGTCTTGGGCCCTTCCTGGCCTAGATACTTTAATTGAGCTTTTGGGCTCTAAGAGTCTTTCAACTTATGTCTGAGTGGGTTTTTGATCGGGGAACTATTTGTCTTACCAAATCCTGGGCTCTGTTATTATGAGTGGGTTGTTAAAAAATGCGTGTTTGATTGTTTGAGGTAAAATACTTACAATGGCGTAATAGTGAAAACAGTACCATAAGGTTAAGGGGTGGATTGCAACACTCGAATGCGTCACTAACGGTGTACATAGTGATGCATATTCAAAAGGAGGCTAAGTTCTTATCCACTCGCCACGGAAAGTTCTATCATTGAACGGGTCGCTAACCTTAACATGTGAGGGTTAAAGTGTATATTGATCATAAGGTTAAAGAGGGAAGAATGTTAAGGCATAATGAGATTGTATGAGGTTGAATGTGGGTAAATGTTAAGTTACGACTAGATTGTATAACTGAGGGATTGTATAACTGAGGAATGTATATATAATTATTAATGTGCCGGAATGAGATGAACGTAGATGTGAATATTATTACATGAATGAAATCCTATGTTTTCAATATGAAGTTGTTCTTACTAGGTATACACTCAACTTTTTTTTAAATGTGTGAATGTCCCAGATGATGCATAAAGTGAGGTTTGAGATTTCATACTAGACTTAGCTTAGGGAGAATAGGCAGTGGCCTAGATTATGTACAGAGGTTTTATTCATAATTTTTTTTAAATCTACAGAGGTTTTATTTAATGCTTTTGGTAGAATGATATTTGAATTTTTTTTTAATACAAGTTATTGCAGACTTTCTTTTAATTTTATAAAATAATTTTTATTTTCATGAATTGAAATCTTTTATACTTGATGTTTTGTTAAAGAATAAATGTTTTGTTTATAAAGTGGGTAACATTCTTATGTCTCTAATTTCTAAAATTAACATTATTCATATCGCTAGGGGATTGTGTCACACTTAAGGACATCTTTTTTTTGTGTTCCAAACTTCCACGTCCACCTTTAAAAAAACTAAAGATTGTATAGTCAAGTCCCTTAAATTCCTAATCCAATGGTCTGACAGTGCAATAAACAAAACATAATAAGATATGTTAAGAAAAATATCAAAATTCAATGATTTTTACAAGTTGAAATTAACATGAACTATAAAATTAATTATATATGATAAGCAAAACAAAATGTAATTTACATAAAGTAAATCTAACGCATCCAAACTAGGAAAAACTTAAGTTATTAGGGCAGCTAGCTATGATGGTCAGCAAGGAGGAAATGGGTCACAGAGCCGACAGCACATTAGGGTTTTTTCAATTAGGGATTTTGGAGTTAGGGATTTGAAAATTTGGGGGTATCCAATGATTGGTTCCAATTTCATGCTTCAGTGTATCATATGTGCTTAAACGTGAAACCTAAAATAATGTTATTTTCACCTTAAACAGTGATATTTCAGGCTCAACAAATTAGGAATGCTACTCATCATCCTACACCACGCACTTTATATATTTTAAAATTTTTTTTTTAATTTCAATTTTATTTTATTATTGTTAAACTAATTGAGTTATTATACTTATCATCCATATACCACATATTTTTTATAGAAAAATGAAAAAATAAAATAGGTGTGGTGTGTGGTGTGCAGTGTGTGGAAGTGATATGAATAATTATTCCTAACAAATATAGTGGTGGGCAAAATTTTTGAGTGTAAATCTGACAAAGTCAGAGTTTGCAAAATTTGGAGTCAGAGTCGGAGTTACACTAACACCAGTAGTCGGAGTTCGAAGTCTGAGTTGGAGCCCACATTGGCTTCAAACTCTGAATTCTAACTTTGTTGTATAAAGAATATATAACAAAATGATCACGTTCCACTTCAAGAGGAACGACGTCATTTCATAGGGCCAGGGGACATTTTGAGTCTTTGATCAGGTAACTAAATGACTCACCATCGTTTCGTGAAAGAATGGGGTCTGAAATGCAGCATCCCCTTCTTCCCCCCTCACTTTCGCTGCTTCGCACAACAATCCCTCACTTTCGCACAACTCAGTTCACCTCCCCTATCGTCTACCGTCACCTAAGGCCATCGTCTAAGACTCTACCATTATCAAAGTAATTGTAAGAATGATTTGTAACTTCCTCCTCTAATAGATTTGTTATTCCTCCAAGTAATTGTAAAATGTGATTTGTAACTCTCATTGTGAAATGTATATGATTTGTTGTTTCCATTTCAATCATTTCAGTTTTAGGTTGTTAAATTAAGAATTGAGAGATTTTGGTTTTGTAAAAATAAGGTTTTTTATTCTAGGTGATGTTTGCTCAAGTGTGGTTTAAGCAAACACCACAAAAATTGTTCGCTCTAGTGTGGCTCTAGCGAACATCACACAGATTGTTCGCTTGAGCCTTTGCTTGAGTATGGCTTGAGCAAACACCATACAGATTGTTCGCTCGAATGTGGCTCAAGCAAACGTTAATCTTGTTTTATTTTATTTATTTATTAAAACCACAAACACGATTAGACACATGTTTTTCACTTTCAATGTGTTTCCAATTTGTAGATAATTATCATAACATATTAAATACCGGTTGTTTGTTAATTGTTACAAATTATTTGCTCAAATTATGAATGCTACACCATCTCATTCTCACCGTGATTCTCCACAAGAGGATGACGCAAAACTTAGCGTCACTAACAAGTACTTCAGGCCATAGACATCCATCTAGAGCAACTACTTCATGTGCAAGTAGTTGAGTCTTAATAGATCTAGAAGACGTTGATACGCTTAATGAAGAGGAGGAGTTGATGAATGTTGAGGCTGATCCACCAGCACGACCTAGTAAAAAAGGTTGTAGATATGAGAACATTTCACCAAAGTTCTCAGTGATCGTGAGAACCTACAAGCTCGATACCACTAATGTGGGCAACTTTACGGTTGTCATTTGAAGAAGCAAGGCACAACATTATTAATAGCACATCTTACAGGCTGCCACAGGTATAAGATACACAAAGGGCTGGTAGCTACTGATCAGACAAAGCTAAGTTACAAGACTTCTACGACCAATAATGGCATACAGAATAATAAGCTATCAATCCCTCAATACAATAAGAAGATGTTGAGGGATGTTCTTGCAGAGATGAGCATCACTGATGAGATGCCTTTTATCACGGTTGACAAGCCAGGTGGTATACGGTGATACGCGATTGTTTGAAGAGGCATGCCAAGGACAAGGTAGCAATGAAGGAAATGTTTATCGCCACTGGCCAAAGAGTGTCATTTACGGCTGATACATGGACCTCCATACAGAATGTGGGCTACATATGTATCACAATCCACTTTATTGACAGTAAGTGGATGTTGCACAAGTGGATTATCTGCTCTAAAGAAATTATTGATCATAATGGTTCATCCACTGACAAGGAGATGGATGACTGTATAAAGGGTTGGGGGATCAAAAAAGTACTTTGTATCACGATTACACTACCATTGATTGTTCAGGCACAATACGATCGTAAAGAAGGATATCATTCATGAGAACCAGTTTATTCTTGTTTAATGTTGTGCCCATATCATCAACCTCATAGTTTCTAAGGCAAAGAGATTAATGATTCCATTATCAAAGGAACCTTGTGAGATATATGAGGGCTTTCCCCCAATGGCTCCGCTAGTCTAAGGCAATATCCGAACAACTTGAGATTCCATCTTCCAGTATTTTGCAAGTGGACTTTCCAACTAGATAGAACTCTACATATATCATGTTGGATGTAGCACAGAAGTACCAAACAATATTCGAGCCGATGGAGGTTGAGGATGGGGGGCATGAGGTATGCTTTATTGGAGTTAGTTGAGGGAGAAGGGGGCTCGGTGCACTGGACACAGTGGATTGAACCAATGTCAGATATTTTATTCAATTTTCTAAGTTATTTTATGACATAACTATGTGGATATCTAGGACAAAATATCCTACTACAAACATGTACTTCGAGGAGCCCTTGGGGCTTTATGACCACTTGCAATGAAGTTGTGCTAACAGTGTGGGTTTGTTGAATGCCGAGTTGAAAAGCGAGCTTGAAGGGCAAAGAGAAGCAGTGTAACAGCCCACTAGAAATTCAATGGTGAAATTTCTATACGCTTTAGGAACTTCATGAAAACTCCATAAGTTTCAAGAATCGACTAATCTCATGGGTTTTAGTTTGTCAACATAATTAGTGTTACTACTCACTATAATGCCAGAAGAGCAAGTTTATTTATTTAAGATAATTAGAACTGTCAGAATGTGATATGGTCTGCACCATTAGATTTAGTTGATTATTTAGGATTTTATGAAGCAATATCTCACTTTTAGTTTTCAGACAATATGCTTGTTTGAAAACTCGTTCTGGTTATTTTCAGGCACTTTGGGATTGAATTTCGATAAACAAATTGCACAATTAGTTTACTGTTAATATATAGGATTTTACAGTACAAAGTTTATCTTTCACTTTCTCAGAATGAATATTTACCTTAATAGTAGCACCTAGTGCAGTGTTTTCAGAATCACTATATAGAATGTCCAAATTAGGTTAAAGAAACTTTATGTGGACACTTGGCAAGATCTTAGCCACATTAGTGAATATTATTAGACACTTGGCACCATGAGGAAACCATGAAATGGTCTGTGAATGAATCAAAGTGTGAGATCATACCACCAAAACAAAATCCTATTTCATTCAACTATCCAAATTGCACTGAGCCAACAAGGGTTTCAACTCTAGCAAAATCCTAAATGGTTGGAATCCAATTGAAAACTCAAAATCTTGGTTGAAACCAAAACCCTAAATCATTTCCCCAAACCTTAAAGTTCGCCTCCAAACCCTATTTGATCTGATTTTTAGAATTATGTTTAATCATTTGATTAAATCATTTTCACATACTATTAATTCCTCAAATTCATGTTATGACATCATTATCCAATCCTTTAAATCTAAAAAATTCAATTGGACCAAGAAAAATTAGATTTGGACTTGATAGCACTTCAAACCCTAATCAAACCATTTTTAAATCCCACACTTGTTTAAGACTCATTAAGAATCACGAAATTTGGCCACATTGGAAAAGCTTCTAGAGAAAGTTTTCACCCACTCATGGCAGATCGACCTTTTCTCTCAACAGTCTCAAATAGTCCCTTGATGTGAGAGAAAAATCTACCTCATCTCACCTCTTGTATAAGGCAGCAACAACAACCCACTCCCCCTCACTATTTTTCACTTTTTTGTGACCTAAGCACCATTCATCAAGGTGTCATTTAAGGTCATACTTCACCTTTTAGAAGTCCTTTATGCGTGCAGGTCACCACTCCCCTCACTTATTCACTTTGCACCCCCACTCTTGGAGAGAAACCCTTGGGAGTTCTCTTGGGCAGATTCTAGAAACTGTTTGCGTGCCCTTTTCAAGACCTTTGTAAGTATTGTCTCACCATGAATCCTTCATGAAAATTGTTCCTACTTGAGCCTAGTTTCTGTGGGTATCTCATTTGTTTGATTTCATAGTCTTTTAATTAGTGAAAAGTTATTTTAACTATGGAAAGGTCAATCTGGACAATAATCTGGATAGTGTGTTGTGTTTTAGAGTTTTTGACCAAGCTAATGGATAAATCTTGATATGGAATTTTTATGGAGTGTTTTTAACATGTTTACATGAATGTTTGGTGGAGATTAGTTCCATGATTAAAGCTTTTGATGGAAGATTTTCTCAGATCTAAAAACTTAGAAACTGGAAGAGGAAAAAAGAGTTTTTGTTTTAAGAAAGTTTGGGTCTTTTGTGGTTTAATCTTACTCCAATGGCTAATGATCCTAAACCTTTGATCTACATGTTAGGATGTTATTTTGAAGACTTTTTATGTTGGTTTCGAGTATATGAAATTTTATGCAATTGGGTTAAAAGTTTGATGTTTTTAATTAGATCCATGTTTTGATTTATTATTAGCCATGTGATTTTAAGTTTAATGCTTGGATCTACTTTAAGACATATTTTTAAACCATATAATGTTTTGGTTTGAAAATCTAACCATAGAATGCATTGGATCAAGTGTTTGATCAAAGCTAGTTAAGAAAGAAATTTTATTTTTGCCCAAGTGTTGAAGTTGAGTGCTTCATGTGTGAATTTTGTGTGTTGATTCAAAGCATGTTAGTTCTTAATAATATGTTATGAACATGTTGGAGTTCTTGGAAATGCTTTGAAATAGGTCAAAACCATGAGATTCAAGAGTGTCTTTTTAGTTATAAAGTTTGGATCTTTTTACTAAAAAATCTTATATTTATAAGAAGTATATTTTCATTGGATGTCTAAGTTGATATTTACGTTTAGGATAAAATTCACACGAGGAATGTAAATTTTGGTCATTTTTAAAGTTAGAATGTGAAATCCTTAAGTTATGGGTAAAATGATCATTTCCCATATGTAGAGGGTAAAATAGTAATTTTATTCTAAGTTTGTATTTTTCATATTTTTAATCGTTAGTGATAAAATTTCTTGACTTTTAGAATCCCTAGTTACAATTTTTCATGTTTCGTGCTATATCCCAATAACGTAACGATCACTGTAAGTTAGCTCTTAAGTTACTATCAGATTATTGTGTATGTGTGATGGGTAAGGGAACTACAGTTTATGTATGTATATTATCATATATGTCATGCCATGTCATGTCACTACATATTTGTCTGTTAAACATATTATACTCTATTATGAAATACTTATTTGTTACATAAATTATTCTGTCACTTATTTCTATTTGCTACAAGTATGTCATGTTAAGTAATGCTATATGTTACACATATGTCATATTACGTAGTATTTTCTATTATATGTTATGTCATGTCACAAATTATTGTCAATCACATATTATGTCATGTTATGAAATATTGTCAGTTACATGTTATGAAATATTTTCTATCTCATAGTATGTCATGTATTTCATCTCACATTCATATCATGTTTCATTATGTTAGGGCTTCTGCCTTTCATTTCATGTCACGTTTCATCTCGAGTACAATTTGTGTCTTTCGGGAATAGCCTTTCAAGTCATGTCAAGTCTGTTTATATCTATCACAACCCTAAGTGCTAGGATGGGGTAATATCCTAGTGAAACTCCCTTGTTCATACTAAAGTGTTTAAACTAGTGAAACTAGTGTAAAATTTCCTAGGTTGAGAAGGTAAGATCAACGAGCTACGAATGGGGCCTAATTAACTGGTCACCAAAGCACAACAGGCACTAACGCCGTTGGTGCCACTTTTCACATTCATGTTAAAGGTACTCGTGCAGGTGCAGATACCTATCATGGGATATGTACAGTACGTGTGTCCACAGCAGGTGCAAATACCTGTGAACTGGCACGTACAATACGTGTGTCCACTTTGAACTGGTGCGTATGTTAACGCACTCACAGTTAGTGCAGATAACTATGTTATGAGATGGTAATCGATATGGACACACAGCTCAAAGGGATTCGTGTAGCACCCACATGGTTACGTTTATTTATCAAGTTTAATGAACAAGATTCCAAATTTATGTATTTCAAGTTCATGCTCATGCTCATGCTATGCTCATGTTCATGTTTAATCATATTTCAAGTTCACATTCATGCTGTGTTCAAGTTCATATTCAATTATACTTCAAGTTCAAGTTTATGTTATTCAGATCAAGTTCATGTCATGTCAAGTTTTAAGTTCATGTTTACATCTCATTTCATGTCATGTTAGTTTATGTCATATTACACGTCAAGTTGTTTTATGCTTACTTATGATTTTGATTATGCATTTATGTCTTCACTACCATGCATGTATCATTAACCTATATAAAAGTTCTCTGTTATCTTGTTGAGATTTGAATTCAAATCTCACTATGGTAATCCCAACTACCATGTCCCCCGAAATGGTTGATCATGTGTTAGGATTAGGAGGAACTTTAAGGCCAACTCATGGCTACCTTTTATAGAATGAATGCATTAACAAAACTACAACAGAATTACATGAGTTCAGCTAATACACGATCTAAATGACAGTATCAAAATGGCACCGTTCTATTTACAAACCACTACACTAAAAGCAGTTATCTTTAAACCAACTGTCATCTAAGTAAACAACTGCGTATTCCACTTGAATTCCACTTGACTCAATCCCAGATCTCGCCATTCCTCAACCCAAGACATACTCTCCCCCATCAAAGCACCTTGCCCACAAGGTGAGGAAACCTGTTACATAGCTGCCAATAAGGCTCCCAAGTTGCATCATCTGCACTGGCTCCCTTCCATTGAATCAAAACATCAACCACTGCTTTGTTCTTAACTTGTCTACTTCTACACTGCAGTATAGCCTTAGGCTCAGGCACCAATTCCCCCTACAAATCGACTGGAGGCAAAGTTGAGAATGGAGAGTGATGTTGACCCAATTTCTTCTTAAGGCATGATATGTGAAAAACTGGATGAATAGAGCTATGTGGAAGCAAATCCAGTTTATAAATAACCTATCCCACTCTTTAACAACCTGAAAAGGTCCAAAGAAGTTGGAAGAAAGTTTAAAATTTCTTCTAGCCACCAATGACTGCTGCCTATAAGACTGCAATCTCAAATATACCCAGTCTCACACAGCTAACTCCCTTTCAGTTCTCTTTCTATCAGCTTGAAACTTCAATTTCTCTCGAGCAGCAGCAAAATTAAGATTATGGGTAGAAAGAATCTGATCTCTAGTCTTAAGGATCTTATCAATTGCTTGGTTAGCAGTTAGGCCAGGAACATAAGACTGCAATTTAGTTGGAGGTCTACCATACCCCACCTCAAAGGGAGTCATCTTAGTTGAAAAATGAGGAGTAGTATTATACCTCCATTCAGCCAAGGTTAACCATTCAACCCACGGCGTAGGCTTATCCCCAGTAAAACTCCTCAAAAAGTGTTCAACACACTTATTGACTGCCTCAGTTTGACCATCACTCTGAGGATGGTAAGCAGATGAATAGAAGAGTGTCACCCCTTGAAGTTTAAACAATTCTTTCCAAAAAGAACTAGTAAAAGTTGCACCTCTACCCAAGACAATATTGGGAAGCATACCATGCAGATTGAAAACATTGTCAAAAAACAATGATGTCACTTTAGATGCTGTAAATGGATGCTTTAAGGCCATGAAATGCTAGTATTTAAATAATCTGTCCACAACAACCATTATGATAGAATACCCTTTAGAAATTGGCAAGCCTTGTATGAAATCCATGGACAAATCCATCTATACATGTGCAGGTACAGGCAAAGGCTGTAGAAGACTAGCAGGGTATACATGTTCTACCTTATTTCTTTGACACAAATTACACTCCCTTATATACTGCTTCACTTCAAGTTTAAGGCCAGGCCAATAAAAGTCTTGCCGAGCTCTATGCAATGACTTATGAAAACTAGAGTGTCCAGCAAATGGACTAGCATGGACAAAATTCAAAATTTTCATCTTCAACTCAGGGTTATCAAGTATATAAATTCTGACTTTTCTAATAACAAACCATGTTTGACAGAAAATGTAGAAGAAGAAGAAGAACCTCCCTGTAATGTTGCAAACTGTTCTTTTGCCTTCTGATCTGAAGCATAGGCTTGCTTCAACTCCTCCAACCATATTAGTGTAGGAAAGGAAATAGCAACCATTAATGTCGTGTCATCTGAGGTTTCCTTCCTTGACAAAGCATCCGCTGCTTTGTTTTCAACCCTTTCTTGTACTTAATAGTAAATTATAGCCTACCAGCTTAGAAATCCACCTTTGTTGAGCATCTTTCCCCACTTTCTATTCTAATAGGTACTTTAAACTGTGGTGATCAGTTCTAACAACAAAAGCAGCCCCTAATAGATAGGGTCTTCATTTTTTTTTACAACAATAACAAGTGCCAATAATTCTTTCTCATAGGTAGAAAGCATCAAATTCTTACCGTTGAGAGCTTGACTCAGAAAAGCCAATGGTCTGTTATCTTGAATCAAGACAGCTCCAACCCCCACTCCACATGCATCACATTCCACCACAAACTGTTTATTAAAGTTAGGCAAGCATAAAACATGAGGGTTGGTGACTACTCTCTTCAATGCCTCAAAGGCATGAGTTGTTGTCCCAGGCCATTGAAATGCATCTTTTTTTAACAAAAGAATCAAAGGTGCAATTATTTGGCCATATCCTTGAATAAATTTTCTATAATATCCTGTTAATCCCAAGAAACCCCTTAATGTCTTAAGAGTTTTTGCAATTAGCCAGGACACCATTGAATCCAACTTTCTTGGATAAGCTCTTACACCATCTTTTGAAATTAAATGACCAAGATACTCAATTTATGAGCAAGCAAAGGGACACTTTGACCTCTTTGTAAATAACTGATTGTTCCCAAGTGTCCTCAGCACAGTAGCCAAATGAGTTAAATGGGATCCCAGGTCCTTACTATAGACAAGAATGTCATCAACAAAAACTATGACAAACTGCCTAAGAAATGGTTTAAAAGCTCTTTCATTAGTGCTTAGAATGTGGATGGAGCATTTGTAAGTCCAAATGGCATAACAAGGAACTCATAATGCCCTTTATGAGTTCGAAATGAAGTTTTTGGCACATCCTCGTCGCTTATACGAATCTGGTGGTAACCAGATCTCAAGTCCAATTTGGAAAAAATTGTTGAGGCAAACAGCTCATCCAATGACTCATTAACAACTGGTATTGGATAATTATCTTTAACAGTGGCCTCATTAAGCACCCTATAATCAATGCACATCCTCCAAGACCCATCAGATTTTTTGATTAATAATACAGGAGATGAAAATGGAGACTGACTGGATCTAATCACACCAGACTTAAGCAACCCAGATACAATCTTTTCTATTTTTGTTTTTTGAAAGTAAGGATACTTGTATGGTCTGAAACTCACAGTACAGTATCCTTCTTAAGATTTATCTGGTGATCCCGAGCTCTATGAGGAGAGGTTCATCAAAAATGTGATGACCCGCTTTTATGTGTACTGTCATTTATTTATTTTTGCACCTTTAATTTATGTTTATTTAAATTACTATCATTTATTTTTCTCGCACTTGTAATTCCTCTATTTAGGTTAATGTCATTTATTTTCTTGCATCTTTAATTCCTATTATTTAAATTAATGTCATTTATTTTTCTTGTTCTTTTAAATTTCAGTCTATTAATTTCAGCAATTTTAATTTAGTTTCATGCATTTTCATTCCTTACTTTTCATCGCTGCATTCAAATCCGACAAACAAATCTAAAAACATGAATCTAGTCCATGACTAGTAAAATTTCCATCCATTGCACATACCATTTATTTTTTTTCTTTGTGAAGTTTTTCACAATTTTTCAACGAGTTTAAATTTTGAGTAAATTTTCCCTGAGGAGACGATCTAGGAATTTATTCCTTATTATTACACGACATCCTCCTACACTTGGGATAGCATTAATGCTACTCATTTTTGAGTGAGTCAAAGGTACATAATAAAATATTACATGATATAAATATTGTTTCAAACCAAACATAAAGCATGAACTCCAACTCAGATCTCCGGCGGAGCCGCATCCTCGGGCTCAGCCTCCTCCTCCTCCTCGAACTCTGCATCAAAATCTACGGTACCAAAAATGGTGCCGCAGGTAAGTAAAATCCAAAACACCACTAGATAAAAACATATTAAACTCAAACAACAAGCATGAATGAATGCCAATGCACAAAACTCCCAAACCATATTTTTCCACGCACGCCAAAAACCCATTTGGCTTAAAAACATAACCTTTAAAACCAAGCCTCGCCATTATCCCAGATAATGGCCCAAACCACCATTTTCCCAGAAAATGGATCACAAGACCATCGCCATTTTCCCAGAAAATGGCCCATATCCGAAAACCATGAAAACCAACCAATTATGCATGCACCATGATCTCCCCTAGGGATCATCCGCACACTCTGGCTCTGTGCCACACCGCAGGTAACGTCTACGCGTGTGACACCTACACGAGTGATGCCCAGACTCGCGCCTCCACCTTGCGCGTACCTGGCCAGGCCATCCTCTAGTCCCCGCCACTAAAAGGACCACGGAGTCGACACGACAGCGTTACCGTATCGTGCGATCCGGTCGTCGCCCAGCGACAACCCAGGGGATGTCACTCAGTATTAACCACTCCCGAGTGACCAGAGGAGCTCCACCGAGATAATAACCCATCCCGGCTTGGGCTCGTGACACGCACGCACCCAAAAATCCTTTTACGCCAATAAAACATGATTTTCTCAATTTAAATAAAATGCACGTGCATGCATCATGTAAATGCCAATTTCAATGCTCGACAAATAAAATCAACCATAGCACAACAATTCAAACAACTCCGTCCTCCATCCATCCGACCCCCGAACTCCTCGGACTCAGTCCGGAATCAGCGAACCAACCAATTAAATTATTGAAAGAGTAAAATACATTTAAATCTAAAAGTAGAGTTTGGAAAATACTTACAGCGCTATATAGGATTTTTAGAAGGTTCGGCGCGAAGCGAACGGCGATGCGAAAGCAACGTAACAGTGCAAATGCACTGTTCCCGTGGGTCGCAAAATACCCACTTTTGACCGGGGACAAACCAAGACACCAAATTGATAGGGAATGGTCTAGGGATGTTATGAAGCTAGTGGAAGTGAGTTTTGGCCGTGGGTGGCGGCGAAAACGCCGGTAGGGGCGGAAAAAGGGCAAATCGGAGTTGAGCTCGTGGGAGCCGCTCCGGTGACCGTTTGAGGCCGGGGATGGGTGGGTTAGGTCGGCAAGGAGTAGGGGAAGAAGTGGTGAAGAGGTGGTGGCCGGAGGTGGAGCGACGGCGGCGGATCGAGCCACAAACCGTGCGGCTTTTTGTGCGTTTTCCGGCCAAACGGCCGGCCGGTTGGGGCTGGGAGTTGGGGGGATGATCACCGGCCGGAGGGGAGTCGACCGGCAGGGGTGGCGTCGGGCACGACGCCGGCGAACGGCGGGCCTGGGTGGTGAGGGCTTTCCGGCGTGGGTGAGGAGAGAGAGAGAAAGAGAGGGACGCGGGGAGAGAGAGAGAACCGAACGGGAGAGGAAGAAAAAAGGGAAAAAAAGAAAAAAGAGAAAAAAGAAAAAGAAGAGGAAAAGAAAAGAAAAAGAAAAAGATGAAGGAAATTAATGAGGTCCAGTCCTCACGTCGGAAGTCCGAAGACTGATCAGCCGAAAACGGTATAAAAACATAAAACGATTAAAATAAATTAACACTACATCAAATAAATAAATAAACACCAATAAAATATTTTAAACACATCAATAAGCTAAAATAAAATAAATAACTAGTAAAAACCAACTATTTAAATTTTTAAAACCAAAAACAAGCCAAAATAAATTAAATCACAATTTAAATCCAACAGCCAATAAAATCCATTTAAAACTCGATAATTTAAAATAAAAGCACTATAAAATATTTAATTAAATTAAAATATTCCTTCAGTGAAAATACACANCACCCATTTAAACAACTTAATTATGCAATTCTAACCTTTTATCAACCTTTGAACCGTTTTGTATTTTATTTAAGAAAAAAATTCTGGTACTTAGTTTTTGACTTTGCTATCCGCTGCGTATCTTCTTGTGCACATTTGTCGCTTGCACACACTTGGCACTCTTCGATAGGGTGGTGACCCGTGATGTCATCATCCGGACGTCTCAATTTCCCCGTGTTGGTACGTGGGGATTTTGGGGGCGTCACAAAAAACCTTTCCAAACTTCTACAGCAACTAAAGTATTTCTGGACAAGAATTGTTTTGATTCTTCACAACTTCCACATACATGAGTTGCAACCTTAATTCTTTAGAACCCACCTTAGAAATCATAGAAATTTCTTTATCATCTACTAAACTAGTAGTAGATGATGTAAGGCCTTTAAGACAAACCTTCTTCTCAGGGTACTCAAACTACATTTTTAAATCTATAAAGTCCCAAAGTATTGGCCCAAGAAATGAGAGCCAATTAACTCTCAATACTACATCACATCCCCCAAGAGTCAACCCTTACTTGCATAGTCTGCCCTTGTTGTACCACCAACCCACATTTGCTCACCAATGCAGTATCCACAAAGTTGTGGGTACTGCAAGAATCAATTAATATCACCACCCTCTTTTTATTAATCTGCCCAACTACTCTCATAGTCTTAGTACTTGGAGATCCAACCATAGCCTACAAAGAAATCGAAGCTATGTTTGCAGAGTCAGGCTCTTCATGTATTTCTTCTACAATTAATTCTTTCTCCTTTGTACGGTCACTACAATCACCTATGTCCATTCCATCTAGCACATAAACCCTTTGTCTACTGCACTTATGGCCTATTTGCCACTTCTCATCACAAAAGTAATATAAGCTTTTCTTTCTTCTTTCTTTCATTAGAGAATCATTTATTTTCTGATAAGGCAACTCAGCAGTAGCCACCTTAGGGTTTTCCAAAATAGAACCACCAACATTCGACCGCTGTGAATCATTAGGATTACTTCTCCATAATCTTTTTGTACTCCAAACATATTGTTCTTGGATTTTTGCCAATCCAAAAGCATCAATCAAAGAAGACAGATTCAGCATTCTTACTGGTAATCTAACCTCATCCTTTAAGCCACTTAGAAAGCAACTTAATTTATTCTTCTTAGAAATGCCCTTAGTACGATCGGAAAGCAGCTCAAATTCAGTCTTATAAAAAGTAGCATAATGAACCTGTTCTAAGCGTGTCAACACTTCCATAAGATCATCATAAGTAGATGAACCAAATCGAGCTTGCACTGCCTGAATGAATTCCTCCCAGGAATGAAAAATTCTAGATTCACTAGCATCTTGAAACCACACCAACGCATCATCATCCATGTGAAAAGAAGCCAAGAAAATCCTTTGACTAGGAGGCACTTGATGATACAAGAAATACTGACTAGCTCTATAAATTCATGCTTGAGGATCCTTCCCACAAAATCTTGAAAAATCCAACTTGATTCCCCTCATATTGGGTCTTTCACCCATTTTTCTACAATAAACTTCCCCCATACCTTCTTGTGTTTCACCATCTCTCAAATGATGAGGATCTTGTGCATTTCTTGCATTCTGTCCATTGACTTCTGACTGAGGATTGAAAGAAATCAACACTTGTAAATAAAGGATTTGGGTAAGAGATTGGAGGTTGCAGATCAAATTCATGAATGAAAACAGAAAAGAAAATGAATGAAAATTTAGATGTCAAAGAAGAAAAGTAAAGACAACCCTAAAGAGCACCTGAGAAACACAGAACCATAGAAATGTACGACGAGATTAGGAAGATTGAGCTCAATGATAGAAAAACCTAGGTTTCTCTATGTGTACATGTGTATTTGTGTATATATATACACACACAAGGAGCGTTGCTACTTCTGCAGGACCTCTGAAGTTATCAGACTATCCCTCACTTTTTTATGGAGATGGAAAAAGGTTGCTACAAATGACGACAACGTCCCTCAGGTGGATCTTTTCCCCTCTTTAACCTAGGGGTGTGCATTCGGACCAGATAAGTCTGAAACCCAGAAATCCGGGTGAATCCGGGTGGTTATCCTCCAAATTATACCTAGGTGGGTAAAACTTATATTAAACCGCCCACAACCTCATCGGGTGCGGATTGGAAATGTGGATTACCAAATACCCTCATCCCAATAGATAAAAGCCTTCTTTCTTTTTAAGGTTGAACATTAAAAAGTGAAAAGTGAAAACCTCTCTGTAACAGCCCGCTAGAAATTCAATGGTAGAATTTCTATAGATTTTAGGGACCTCGTGAAAACTTCATAAATTTTTACAAATCAACTAATCACAAAGGTTTTAGTATGTCAACATAGTCAGTGTTATCACCCTCTATGGTGCAAAAAATGGGATTTTAATTGTTTGAGATAGTTAGAAGTGTCAGAATATGTTATGGTCTGCACTAATAGACTCAATTGAATATTTAGGATTTTATGGCGCAATAACTCATTTTCATAATTTCGGACGAAACGTCTGTTTGAAACTGAATTTATTTTTATGGGCACTTTGGGGTTGAGTCTTGGCAAACGATTTTCACTGTAGATTAATATGAATATTTAGAATTTTTTAGTACAAATTTTATTAAGCTTTTTTTAATGAATAGTGACCTCGATAAACGTACTAAGTGCAGTATTTTCAAAATCACAGTGTGGAATGTCCAAATTAAGTTAGAGGAGTTTTATTTGGACACTTGGCAAGATCTTAGCCACACATAGTAAATAGTATTAGACACTTGGCATAAAGAGGAATCATTAGATGGATTTGTGAAGAAAATCAAGGTATAAGATCATGTCACCTAAGCAAAACTTTTTTAATTTGATCAACCAAATTGAGCCAGATCAAAGAAGGTTTCAACCCTAGTTAAACCCTAAATAGTTGGAATCCATTTGAAACCCCAAAAGCTTGGTTGAAACCAAAACCCTAAACGGTTTCCCAAAACCCTAAATTGGCCTTCAAACCCTTTTTGATCTAATTTCTAGCATTGTGTTTAATCACTTGATTAAATAACTTTCACATGCTGTTAACTTCTCAAATCCTTGTTATGACATCATTATCCAACCTTTTAAACCTTGAAAATTTGATTGGACCAAGAAAAATTAGATTTGGGCTTGATAGCATCTCAAACCCTAACCCAACCCCCTTTAAACCTCAAATTGAAGCCCATTTGGTTGAGGCCCACCAAGGCCCACGAATTTGGCCACCTTGGCAAAGTTTCTTGAAGAATTTTCCTTCCCCACATGGCAAACCATCCACTGCCCTTGGCTGCACCCATTAGTGGCTTGATGTGATGGAGAAACCCACATCTTCAACCTCCTTACCTCACAGCTTCCTTTCCCCTCACTATTCTCTACTTTATGTCACATAACCACCTCTAATCAAGGGTCATTCAAACCCATATATTCCCCCTCCAGAATTCTAGAGTTGTGCAAGACACACTTCTTTCCCTTTAATCACTTCTTCATCTCGTTCTTAGAGAGAAACTCAAAAGAGCTCTCTCGGGCAGATTTATGGGTCTTTTTACGTGGATATTTTTGACCCTTTGTAAGTATTTTCAAATGATAAATCATTCATAAAATTTGTTTCTATTTGAGTATAGTTTCCGTAGATATATTATTCGTATCATTCCATGGTTATTTGGTTGGTCAAAAGTATTTTTAACCATGGAAATGTCATTCTGGGCTTAAAACTGAAAAGTATGTTATGTTTTGGAATGTTTGACCAAGGTAATGGACACATCTTGGTCTGAAAATTTTATGGAGTGTTTTTAGTATGTGTTTAAGAGTTTTCATTGAAGTTTTGTTGCATGACTAAAGCTTTTAATGATAGATTTTCTTAGATCTAGAAACTTGAAAACTGGAAGTGGAAAAACAGTTTTTATTTGGAGAAAGTTTGAATATTTCGTGATTTGATCTTACTCTAAAGGCTTTGATATTTTTATATGATGATCTTAAGTCTCTTATTTTCATGTTAGGATGTTATTTTGAAGATATTTAGTATTATTTTCAAAGATATAATTTTTCTATGCAAGAGGATTTCGGTTAGGCCTAAGATTTGATGTTTTTGGATTAGATCCAGGTTTTATTAATTTTTAGCCATGTGATTTTAAGTTTGATGGTTGGATATTATTTAGGACACATTTTTAAACCATGTGGTGCTTTATTTCGAAGATCTCACCATCTTAACCCATTGATCAAGAGATTTATCAAAACTAGTTGAAAAAACAAAAGTTTTCGTTTTTGGACTAAGTGTAAAACCAAAAACTCCAAGTGTTATTTTGTGATTTTTGTGACTTTAGTTTGATGATTTAAATCATGGTTGATCTTAGGACGATATTATGAATATGTTAGAAGTAAGATTTGAGTTTTTGGAATTCTTAGAGATATTTTGATTTAGGGTCAAAGCTTGTAATTCAAGTATTTGGATCTTTTTACAAAAAGTTTGGTGTTGATTATTAGCTTTTTCTAAATTGATGTTTTAAGTATGGTTTTAAACTTAGGATAGGAAGATCCTTGTTGCAAAATTTTGGTTTAAGCATGAGTTTTGAAGTTGAAAGGAATTGCAACAAAAATCAAGAGAAATGGCCTACAGATGTTTCGGCCATAGTGTATTTTCCTTAGTTGTGATTTGTTTTAAATTTTTCTGAGTTGATATTTGAGCTTAGGACAAAATTTACATGAGGAATGTAAATTTTAAAAATTAATTTTTGGAGTTAGGATGTGAAATCCTTAAGTTATGGGTAAAATGGTCATTTTCTCACATGTAGAGGGTAAAATTACTAAGTTGTCTCTTTTACACATTTCTAATTGTTAGTAATTAAATTTCTAACTTTTAGAATACTCTCTTACAATTTTTCGTGTTTCGCACTTTATTCTCGTAGAACGCGACGATCGAGGTAAGTTAGCTTCTAACTTAATATCAGTTTATTGTGTATGTATGATGGATAAAGGAACTATAATTTATGTATGTATGTTATCATATATGTCATGCCATGCCATGTTATTACATATTTATCTGTTACGCATGATTTATTCTGTCATGAATATTTATATGTTACACAATCTATTCTGTCATGTATTGCTGTATATTATAAGTATGCCAAGTTAAGTATGTCATATGTTACATGTATGTCATATCATGTAATATTTATTGTTGCAAGTATGTCATGTCAAGTATGATATATGTTACATGTTCGATCATGTTACGAAGTGTTTCCATTTCAAGTAAGTCATGTCTTTTGAGTTACGTTTAGGTCAGTTATGTCTAGCATACTCGTGATGTAATCATTATGATTTTCCGAGCATCTCCACTTATAATTCACACAAGGTACTTTTGGTGAAATCATTTTGATTGTCAGAATGCCATTCAAGTTCAGTTATGCAGATACTCCTAGCGTAATCATTCTAATTTTTAGGGTATCTTATTTAAAATACTCGTGATGGAATCATTTTTATTGTCAGAGTATTACTAGATACTCCTGGTGTAATCATTCTGATTGCTAGGATACGTGTTTTAAAATACTCGTGATGAAATCATTCTAATTATCAGAGTATTACTAGGTACTCCTGGTGTAATCATTCTAATTGCTAGGGTACGTGTTTTAAAATACTCATGATGGAATCATTCTGATTGTCCGAGTATCTCTGATGGAATATGTTGGGTTGAATCATTCTGATTGTTCACTATTCCTGACAAAACGACTAGCAGAATCATTTTGATTGTCAGAATTCAAGTCCAAGTTTATGTCAAGAAGTTAAGAATAAGCAATCATGGTGACCCCATAAGATAAGAATAAGTTTCAGATCAAGTCCACGTTAAGTCAAGTTTCAGATCAAGTTCATGGTATGTTATGTTATGCTCACGTATATATTATGTTCATATTCACGTTAAGTTTCAAGTTCATGTTCATATCATGTTATGTTCACGTTTATATTATGTTCAAGCTTACGTTCATGTTATGTTATGTTCATGTTCACGTTATGTTTCAAGTTCACATTTGTGTCATGTTATGCTCAGCTTTATGTTAAGTTCAAGTTCATATTTATGTTATGTATGTTCACGTTCATGCTATGTTTCAAATCCATGTTATATTTCAAGTTCATGTTCATATTATGTTGCTAGTCCATATTATGTTTTAAATTCAAGTTCATATAATGTTAAGTCAAGTTCAGTTCACATTTAAGTTCAGGTTATATTAGTTACGACATGCTATATGTCAAGTTATGCTATACTTACTTATGACTTTAATTGTGCATTCATACTTTTACTGTCATGCATGCATCATTAACCTGTGTGGGAGTTTCCTGTTAACTTACTGATATTTGTAATCAAATCTCATCGTGGTAGTCCCAACTACCATTCCCCTCAAATGGTAGGTGATGTGTCAGGATCAGAGCAGGGAGCGAACATTGGTAGATTGGAGTAGGTTGACTAGACGTCGCAGACACGACGCGGAGCTTACAGCTTCCATAGTTAGTTTTTTTACAGTATTTGGCCTCATTAGTCGAGTTATATGAGTTACTCGACGAATTTCCTCAATAGTGTATTTTGGTAATATAAATATAGAGTCTGATCTCCCATACTTTTGAGATTACAATTTTCTAAGACTCATACTGAATCGTGGATGTTTATTTTGTTAAGTATGTTTGGATTACGATTTAACTATTTGAGATATTATAAGTATGGTGCATTGTATTGTTCAAAAAAAAATTATCCGTTGCGAATATTGTATAATGTTATATGCATTATAAGAATATTGCATCTTATATATCATGAATAGGGATAGGTAACCTTGTGTTGCATGTTCCGACGCTTCAAATGTCCATTCAATCCCAAGTGGAATCGGGGGCATCTCGCCGTCATCCTTAACCCACTATGCATCACCTCTCTCTTGCTTTCTTCTCTACTTCTAGTAGGATGCTATAGGGATGAGCAGTGTAATAGTATGGAAATAGTGCAATAATAGTGAAGAAGATGACACAAATAGTGATGAAATACCTCAAATATTCATCCGCATTGGGATATTCAAGGTTCCAATTCCTCCATAAAAGGTGACAGATGAAAATGCTTCAGAATGGATGGGAAAATCCATCCTGGCGTGATACTTAATTGACTATAATTGAAAGTACATAAAAACCCCTTGTAATTAATTTCTGACGACAAGATAAAACTGCACCGTTTTTATAATTCCAAACAGTGCGTTTACATAAACTGACCCAGCTCCTTTTTATAAGACTAAACTGTGTCGTTTCTCCCTCCTAAAACAAGTGACGTCGTTTAGCTCCGTAAGGCTTGCCAAAGCTGTGCCGTTTTGAGCTTCTGAATATTAAACTCCCCAAGTCCCAAACTGTCTTCTTCACTTCGAACACTTCCACTTCGAGCCCCTTACCACCGAAACACTAAAGTCCCAACCTTTACCTCCATGAAAAATGCTAGAACGCATGCTGGGAGGAGGGCACAAAATGCACACCCATCATGTCATCAATATTGAAATGTCCATATTGCCCTTTTTAATTAAATCCTTGGCTTGCTTGCTCCATCACTCTCTTTCCTTATGTGCATTTCGTTGTTTCTCTGTTTTTTCATGGTAGAACGCAGCGAGATACCCAACCATGCGGGAGGGAGCTAAAACGTGTTCGACGTAAACCATTCTAAAAAGAAAGCAGCTCGACGGAAACCCCCAAGAGGTGTTCCGTGACCTCTCGGACATTTCAACTTCTCCACAACTTGTTAGTTCTGGTTCTTCTTTACTACCAAAAAATGTGAATGAATGAAGATAATAGATGTAGGTTGAAGCTTTTTTCTTGTTCTTTATCATTTTGTGGATTTTCTCTTAATCACGTGGGAAAAAGCTTTAAAAATATTATGGTGGCTATAGGCGTTTTGTCATCATGTCAAGGACTCGCACGATATTCATTATTTTTGGCATCCATTGAAAAAGGTTGAAGGTTTCTATGGAGATCTTCACGGGATAGACAGATGAGAATTCCTCGCCAAGGGCTCTCGAAACTCTAGGAATATGAGAGATTAGCCATTCCTTTTGAGGCTTTCAGAGTCCTTCCAAAATCCCAAAGCAGTCGGTCTTCGAGTTTTTCCAAAAATTTTATGTTCCACAATTTTCCAAGTATCTTCTAATTTATGTTAGAGAATCTGTAATGCTCACCACCAACCTGTGCTGTATGCATTAACTTCTCCACCATCCATTTGTCACTCCAATTTTGTCCTTCAGCCTTGCATTCACTCGGAACAAGCTCTCGTCGGAACTCCAATTTTCTAATTTCATGGCTATAAAAATCACTAGTGTTTTTTCAAGAAGGTGCTTGTTCTTGCTTTCGTTGGGGAGGAGGGCAGCGGGAATGCGGAGAAAAATTTAGAAAGCTTCGTTGGAGAGGATAGTGACTCTGGAAATGCAGAGAAAAAAGAGCTGTTTCATTTTACAGTTTTAACCCCACTTATCCCCGTGCGATTTTGTGCATTTCGTGAGCCTCAAGGGCTTCCCAGTAGCACGCCTCTTACGGCCATAGATCACCGAGCTCGAAGACTCCTAACAGCTTCACGTCATTGCCCATGGAGGTCCGCCACTCTCTCTCTTGCTTTCTCTGTGTGTGCCATCGCAGAACCTCATATCCCTAGATTCATAGGTATGATTTTCGTTTTTGTCTCTCTATTTCCAGTGACTTGGTGATTTCGGTTTTAATCTGCCATGGTTTCTTTCATCTGTTGTTAATGCAACTGAGGTTTGTTATGAAATATTTGATCTTAATCCTAACTGAGGGTCGCCGAAACCCTAAGTTCCTAACTCCTTCGCTGCCTGTATGGTTCTCTCTCTCTCTCTCTCTCTCTCTCTCTAATCTTGAATCGTTGTATTAACTCCTTTTGCTTTCAAATCTGTCGGTATGGTACTCGTTTTTGTTCAATCTCAAATCTGTAGGCTTATCTCTGTTTTTCTTCCTCGCTTTTTTTNCATGTTTATCTGTTACGCATGATTTATTCTTTTATGAATATTTATCTGTTACAAAATCTTTTATGTCATGCAATGTTGTATGTTATAAGTATGCCATGTTAAGTATGCCATATGTTACATGTATGTCATGGAATGTTTATGTTTAAATCATATTGTGCCATTTACAAGTATACGCCATGTTAGAAAAGTTCATGATATTAAATAATATCTCATGCATTAAGAAAGATAAGACATGTTAAGGATGACACGGACCTAAGCGTGTTCATCACAAGTTATGTTAAGGATGACACGGACCTAAGCGTGTTCATCACAAGTTATGTTAAGGATGACACGGACCTAAGCGTGTTCATCACAAGATATGTTAAGGATGACACGGACCTAAGCGTGTTCATCACAAGATATGTTAAGGATGACACGGACCTAAGCGTGTTCATCACAAGTTATGTTAAGGGTGACACGGATCTAAGCGTGTTCACCACAAGTTATGTTATGCGGTGCCACGGACTCAAGCGTGGTTCACCTTATGTAAAGTTCCTATAGATCTCAGATCACGTTTAAGTTAAGTTATTCATGTCAATCACGACCCTAAATGCTAGGATGGGGTAATATCCTAGTGGAACTCCTTTGTTCACGCTGGAGTGTCTAAATAGGTGTGAAATTCCCTGGGTTGACGAAGTACAGTCAACAGGTTGCGAATGGGGCCTAAGTAACTGGTCACCGGAGCGCGCCAGGCACTAACGCCGATGGTGCCATATTTTATGTTACGTGTATTCATGGGGCCACAACAACTGTGGAGCATGAAGTATGGGGCCACAACAACTGTGGAGCATGAAGTATGGGGCCACAACAACTGTGGAGCATACACTACGTGAGACACAGCAATTGTGACACGTAGAATACGTGGGGCCACAACAACTGTGGAGTACGTATTAACGCACTCACAGCTGGTCTAGATACCTGTGTTGTGATGCGGTAATCGGCAGGGACACACGGCTCTAGGGGACCCGTGTAGCACCCATATGGTCACGTTATTAATCAAGACAATTGAATAAGATTCCAAGTTTATGTTAAGTCAAGTTTCAGATCAAGTGCATGATAAGTCAAGTTTCAGATCAAGTTCATGTTATGTTATGCTCACGTACATGTTATGTTCATGTTCATGTTATGTTCCAAGTTCATGTTCACATCATGTTATGTTCACGTTTATGATATGTTCAAGCTCACGTTCATGTTATGTTATGTTCACGTTCACATTATGTCTCAAGTTCACGTTTATGTCATGTTATGCTCAAGTTTATGTTATTTTCAAGTTCATATTTATGTTATGCATGTTTACGTTCATGCTATATTTCAAATCCATGTTATGTTTCAAGTTTCACGTTCATGTTATGTTGCTAGTCCATGTTATGTTTTAAGCTCAAGTTCATGTCATGTTAAGTCAAGTTCAGTTCACGTTTAAGTTCTGGTTATGTCATGCTATATGTCAAGTTATGCTATGCTTATGTACGACTTTACTTGTGCATTTATGCTTTTACTGCCATGCATGCATCTTTAACCTGTGTGGGAGTTTCTTGTTAACTTACTGAGATTTGTAATCAAATCTCACCGTGGTAGCCCCACTACCATTCCCCCCAAATGGTAGGCGATGTGTCAGGATCAAAGCAGGGAGTAGACGTTCGTAGACTGAAAGAGGTTGACTAGACGCCGCAGACACGACGCGGAGCTTACAACTTTCATAGTTAGTTTTTGGACAGTTTTTTGGCCTCGTTAGTCAAGTTACGTGAGTTACTCGACGAACTTCCACAATAGTGTATTATGGTAATGTAAATATGGAGTTTGGTCTCTCATGTTTTTGAGGTTATAGTCTTCTAAGACTCATACTGAAATCGTGGATGTTTAATTTGTTAAGCATGCTTGGATTACGATTTAACTATTTGGGATATTATAAGTTTGGTGCATAGTATTGCTCAAGAAAAGAAAAAAAAATTATCCGCTGCAAATATTGCATAATGCTAGATGCATGTTAGGAACATTGCATCTTATATGTCATGAACGGGGGCAGGTAACCATGTGTTGCATGTCCCAATGCTTCAGATGCCCGTTCAATCCCAAGCGGAATTTGGGGGCGTCACAAAAACCTAGGCTTCTCTGTGTGTACGTGGGTATTTCTTTATATATATACACACACAAGGAGCGTTGCTACTTCTATAGGACCTCTGAAGTTATCAGACTATCCCTCGCTTTTTTATGGAGATGGAAAAAGGTTGCTACAGATGACAACAACGTCCCTCAGCTGGATTTTTTCCCCTCTTTAACCTAGGGGTGTGCATTCAGACCAGATCGGTCTGAAACATAGAAATCCGGGTGAATCCAGGCGGTTATCCTCCGGATTATACCCAGGTGGGTAAAACTTATATTAAACCGCCCGCAACCTCATTGGGTGTGGATTGGAAATGTGGATTACCGAATACCCTCATCCCAATAGATAAAAGCCTTCTTTCTTTTTAGGGTTGAACATTAAAAAGTGAAAAGTGAAAACCTCTCTTTAACCTAGGGGTGTGCATTCGGACCGGATCGGTCTGAAACCCAGAAATCCAGGTGAATCTTGGCGGTTATCCTCCGGATTATACCCAGGTGAGTAAAACTTATATTAAACCGCCCGCAACCTCATCACGTGCGGATTGGAAATGTGGATTACCGAATACCCTCATCCCAATAGATAAAAGCCTTCTTTCTTTTTAGGGTTGAACATTAAAAAGTGAAAAGTTAAAACATCTCTGTAACAGCCCGCTATAAATTCAATGGTAGAATTTCTATAGACTTTAGGGACCTCGAGAAAACTTCATAAGTTTTTACAAATCAATTAATCGCAAAGGTTTTAATTTGTCAACGTAGTCAGTATTATCACCCACTATGGTGCCAGAAATGCGATTTTAATTGTTTGAGGTAGTTAGAAGTGTCAGAATATATTATGGTCTGCACCACTAAACTCAATTGAATATTTAGGATTTTATGGCGCGATAACTCATTTTCCTAATTTCAGACGAAACGCCTGTTCGAAACTGTGAATTTATTTTTAGGGGCACTTCGGGGTTGAGTCTTGGTCAACGATTTTCACTGTAGGTTAATATGAATATTTAGAATTTTTTCAGTACTAAGTTTATTAGGCTTTTTTTTTAATAAATAGTAACATCGATAAGCGTACTAAGTGCAGTATTTTTAAAATCACATTATGGAATGTCCAAATTAGGTTAGAGAAGTTTTATTTGGACACTTGGTAAGATCTTAGCCACACATAGTAAATAATATTAGACACTTGGCATAAAGAGAAACCATTAGATAGATTTGTGAAGGAAATCAAGATGTAAGATCATGTCACCTAAGCAAAACTTTTTTTATCTGATCAACCAAATTGAGGCAGATCAAAGAGGGTTTCAACCCTAGTTAAACCCTAAATGGTTGGAATCCATTTGAAACTCCAAAAGCTTGGTTGAAACTGAAACCCTAAACGGTTTGCCAAAACCCTAAATTGGCCTTCAAACCCTTTTTGATCTAATTTCTAGCATTGTGTTTCATCACTTGATTAAATCACTTCCACGTGCTATTAACTTCTCAAATCCTTGTTATGATATCATTATCCAACCTTTTAAACCTTTGAAATTTGATTGGGCCAAGAAAAATTGGATTTGGGTTTGATAGCATCTCAAACCCTAACCTAACTCCCTTTAAACCCCAACTTAAAGCCCACTTGGTTGAGGCCTACCAAGGCCCATGAATTTGGCCACCTTGGCAAAGCTTTTTGAAGAATTTTCCTCCCCCACATGGCAGACAATTCACTGCCCTTGGCTACACCCATTAGTGGCTTGATGTGATGGAAAACCCACCTCAACCTCCTTACCTCACAACTTCTGGAGGCAGTTCTTTCCCCTCACTATTCTCCACTTTATGTCACATAACTACCTCCAATAAAGGGTCATTCAAACCCATATATTCTCTCTCCAGAAGTATAGAGTCATGCAAGACACACTTGTTTTCCTTCAATCACTTCTTCACCCCGTTCTTAGAGAGAAATCCAAAAGAGCTCTCTCAAATAGAATTCTGGGTCTTTTTACGTGGAGATTTTTGACCCTTTGTAAGTATTTTTAAATGATGAATCCTTCATAAAAGTTGTTTCTGTTTGAGTATAGTTTCCGTAGATATATTATTTGTATCATTCCATGGTCATTTGATTGGTCAAAAGTATTTTTCACCATGGAAAGGTCATTCTAGGCGTGAAACTAGAGAGTATGTTATGTTTTGGAATGTTTGACCAAGCTAATGGACATATCTTGGTCTGAAACTTTTATGGAGTGTTTTTAGCATGTTTTTAAGAGTTTTCATTGAATGTTTTTTGCATGAATAAAGTTTTTGATGATATATTTTCTTAGATCTAGAAACTTGAAAACTAGAAGTGGAAAAACAGTTTTTATTTGGAAAAAGTTTGAATATTTCGTGGTTTGATCTTACTCTAAAGGTTTTGATATTTTTATATGATGATCCTAAGTCTCTTGTTTTCATATTAGGATATTATTTTGAAGATATTTAGTATTATTTTTAAAGATATGATTTTTCTATGCAAGATGATTTCGGTTAGGCCTAAGATTTGATTTTTTGGATTAGATCCAGGTTTTATTGATTTTTAGCCATGTGATTTTAAGTTTGATGGTTGGATATTCTTTAGGACACATTTTTAAACCATGTTATACTTTATTTCGAAGATCTTACCTTCTTAACCCATTGATCAAGAGATTTATCAAAACTAATTGAAAAAATAAAAGTTTTTGTTTTTGGACTAAGTGTAAAACCAAAAACTCCAAGTGTTATTTTGTGACTTTTGTGACTTTAGTTTGATGATTTAAAGCATGGTTGATCTTAGAATGATGTTATGAATATGTTAGAAATAAGATTTGATTTTCTGTGATGCTCCCAAATCCCCATGCACAGACACGGGGGAAATCGAGACGTCCGGATGGTGACAACACGGGTCATCATTCTATCGACGAGTGCCAAGTGTGTGTAAGCAACAAATGTGCACGAAGAGACACGTAACGAATAGCAAAGTCATGACTAAGTACCAGAATTTTTCTTAGTTTAATATAAAGATGTTTAAAACATACAAAATAAAATATTACAAACTACAAATGTAGTTTCAAAGCCAACTACAAAGCATAGACTCCAACTCAGTACTCCGGCGGAGCCGCATCCTCAGGCTCAATCTCCTCCTCTTCCTCGAACTCTGCACCAAAATCTACGGTACCAAAAATGGTTTCGCAGGTAAGTAAAATCCAAACTCCATTAGATAAAAATATATTATAACTCAAACAATATGCATGAAAGAATGCAACGCACATGTCCCATAAAAACCACATTTTTCCATGCAAGCCAAAAACCCATTTGGCCCAAAAACATAACCTTTAAAACCAGTCCTCGCCATTATCCCAGATAATGGCGCAAATCAATAAACCACCATTTTCCCAGAAAATGGATCATAAAGCCTTAACACATCCTTGCCATTTTCCCAGAAAATGGCCCGTATCCGAAAACCATAAAACCAATCCAATTATGTATGCACCATGATCTCCCCTAGGGATCATCCGCACACTCTGGCTCTGTGCCACACCGCAGGTAACGACTATGCGTATGACACCTAAACGAGCGATGCCCAGACTCGCGCCCAGCGCATCCCTGGCCAGGCCATCCTCTAGTCCCCGCCACTCTAGGGACCACGGAGTCGACACGACAACGTTACCGTATCGTGCGATCCGGTCGTCACCCTGTGACAACCCAGGGGATGTCACTCAGTATTATCCACTCCCGAGTGACCAGAGGAGCTCCACCAAGATAATAACCCATCCCGGCTTGGGCTCGTGAGACACACGCACCTGAAAATCCATTTACGCCAATAAAACAGGATTTTTCTCAATTAAAAATAAAATGCACGCGCATGCACCATGTAAATGCAATCTCAAGGCACAAAACAACCAACCAACCACAAATCAACAAACCAAGCAACTCCGTCCTCAATCCATCCGACCCCCGAACTCCTCAGACTCAATCCGGAATCAACCAACCAGCAGTCAAATAATTATTGTAAGAGCAAAATATATTCAAATCTAAAAGTAGAGTTTGGAAAATACTTACAGCGCTATACGATATTTTTTGAAAGCTTGCGCGTTGCAAACGGCGGAGGAAAAGCAATGGAACAGTGTAATTTACACTGTGGCCGTGATTAATAAATTACCCACTTTCGAACGGGGACAAACCAAAGCACGAAATTGATAGGGAAAGGTCTTGAGATATTTATGAAGTTAAGGGAAACGAGTTTTGGCCGTGGGTGGTGGTGGAAATGGCAGTCGAAGGCCAAAAAAGGGGCTGAACGGAGTTGAGCTCGTGGGAGCTGCTCCGGAAACGGATCGGGGCTGAAATTAGGTGGGTTAGGTCGGCAAGAGGTAGAGGAAGAAGCTGTGAAGAGATGGTGGCCGAAGGTGGTGCGACGGTGCCGAAATCGGTGAAAACCCGTGTGGCTTAGAGGAGCTCGTGGTGGCTAACGGTGGCTCGGATGGAGATGAAACTTGGTGGGGATGTTCATCGGTGAGAGGAGAAGAAAACTGGGTGGATGGTGTAGGCCACGCCACTAGCAAGAGGCAGTTCTGGGCTGCGAAAGCAACCGGCGACAGGGGAGAAAAACAGGGCTGGGGCCGCGACTTCCAGCCGTGCGTGGCGGCTAACGGCTGGTCCGATGGCTCTGAAAATTGGTGGGGATGATATCTGGTGGGAGGGGAAGAGAATGGTGGGGGTGGTGTGGACCACGGCGGCCGGACGGCGGAGAAAAGAGCGGTCGAAGGGGCGGTGACGGTAAGGAGAAAAGGGAGAGGCAGCGCTCGGGGAGAAGAGGAAAACGTGGAGGAAGAAGAAGAAAAAGAAAGAAAGGAAAGAAAAGAGGAAAAAGAAAAAGGAAAAAGGGAAAAAGAAAAGAGAAAAGAAAAGAAATGAGGTCCAATCCTCACTCCGGAAACCAAAAACAGATCCGCCGAAAACGATTTTAAAAACCGTAAAACGATTAAAATAAATTAAACACAACATCAAATAAATTAAAAATCAAGAAAATATTTTAAACACAACGTAAAGCTAAAATATAATAACTAACTAGTAAAAACTAACTATTTAATTTTAAATCTAAAACCAAGCTAAAATAAATTAAACAGCAATTTAAACTCAACAGCAATTAAAATCTAACAAAAATCCGATAATTTAAAATAAAAGAACTATTATTTTAATTAAATTAAAATATTCCTTCAATGAAAATACACGTAAAAAAAGGGTCTCACATTGGAATTCTTAGAGATGTTTTAATTTAGAGTCAAAACTTGTAATTCAAGTATTTAGATCTTTTTACAAAAAGTTTGGTATTGATTATTAGATTTTTCTAAATGGATGTTTTAAGTATGGTTTTAAACTTAGGATAGGAATATTCTTGTTGCAAAATTTTGGTTTAAGCATGAGTTTTGAAGTTGGAAGGAATTGCAACAAAAATCAAGAGAAATGGCCTACGGATGTTTCGGCCATAGTGTGTTTTCCTTAGTTGTTATTTGTTTTAAATTTTTTTGAGTTGATATTTGAGTTTAGAACAAAATTTACATGAGGAATGTAACTTTTGAAAATTAATTTTTGGACTTAGGATGTGAAATCCTTAAGTTAGGGGTAAAACAGTCATTTTCTCACATGTAGAGGGTAAAATGGTCATTTTACTCTAAGTTGTTTCTTTTACACATTTCTAATTGTTAGTAATTAAATTTCTAACTTTTAGAATACTCTCTTATAGTTCTTCGTGTTTCAGGTTTTATTCTCGTAGAACGCGACGATCGAGGTAAGTTGACTTTTAACTTAATATCAGTTTACTGTGTATATATGACGGGTAAGGGAACTACAATTTATTTATGTATGTTATCATATATGTCATGTCATGCCACATCATTACATATTTATTTGTTACGCATGATTTATTCTGTCATAAATATTTATCTGTTACACATTCTATTCTGTCATGTATTGTTGTATGTTATAAGTATGCCAAGTTAAGTATGCCATATGTTACATGTATGTCATATCATGTAATATTCACTGTTGCAAGTATGTCATGTCAAGTTTGATATATGTTATATGTTCGGTCATGTTACGAAGTGTTTCCATCTCAAGTAAGTCATGTCTTTCGAGTTACATTTAAATCAGTTATGTCTAACATACTTGTGATGTAATCATTATAATTATCCGAGCATCTCCACTTGTAATTCACATGAGGTACTTTTGGCGAAATCATTTTGATTGTCAAAATGTCGTTCAAGTTCAGTTATGCAAATACTCCTAGCGTAATCATTCTAATTGTTAGGGTATCTTATTTAAAATACTCGTGATGGAATCATTCTGATTATTAGAGTATTACTAGATATTCCTGGTGTAATCATTCTAATTGCTAGGGTATGTGTTTTAAAATACTCGTGATGGAATCATTCTGATTGTCAGAGTATTACTAGGTACTTTTGGTGTAATCGTTCTCATTGCTGGGGTACGTATTTTAAAATACTCATGATGGAATCATTCTAATTGTCTGAGTATCTCTGATGGAATATGTTGGGTGGAATCATTCTAATTGTTCACTATTCCTGACGAAACGACTGGCAAAATCATTTTGATTGTCAGAATTTAAGTCCAAGTTTATGTTAAGAAGTTAAGAATAAACAATCATGGTAACCCCATGAGATAAGAATAAGTTTCAGATCAAGTCCATATTAAGTCAAGTTTCAGATCAAGTTCATGTTATGTTATGTTATGCTCACGTACATACTATGTTCATGTTCACGTTAAGTTTCAAGTTCATATTCATATCATGTTATGTTCACGTTTATATTATGTTTAAGCTTACGTTCATGTTATGTCATGTTCACGTTCACGTTATGTTTCAAGTTCACATTTATGTCATGTTATGCTCAGGTTTATGTTAAGTTCAAGTTTATATTTATGTTATGTATGTTCACATTCATGCTATATTTCAAGTCCATGTTATGTTTCAATCTCATGTCCATATTATGTTGCTAGTCCATGTTATGTTTTAAGTTCAAGTTCATGTCATGTTAAGTCAAGTTCAGTTCACGTTTAAGTTCAGATTATGTCAGTTACAACATGCTATATGTCAAGTTATGCTATGCTTACTTTTACTGCCATGCATGCATCATTAACCTGTGTGAGAGTTTCCTGTTAACTTATTGAGATTTGTAATCAAATCTCACTGTGGTTGTCCCAACTACCATTCCCCCCAAATGGTAGTCGATATGTCAGGATCAGAGTAGGGAGCGAACATTGATAGATTGGAGTAGGTTGACTAGACGTCGCAGACACGACGCGGAGCTTACAGCTTTTATAGTTAGTTTTTTTATAGTATTTTGGCCTCATTAGTCGAGTTACTCGACGAACTTCCTCAATAGTGTATTTTGGTAACATAAATATGGAGTCTAGTCTCCCATACTTTTGAGATTACAGTTTTCTAAGACTCGTACTAAATCGTGGATGTTTATTTTGTTAAGTATGCTTAGATTACAATTTGACTATTTGTGATATTATAAATTTTGTGCATTGTATTACTCAAAAAAAAATTATTCATTGCGAATATTGCATAATGTTAGATGCATTATAGGAATATTGCATCTTATATGTCATGAACAGGGGTAGGTAACCTTGTATTGCATGCCCCGACGCTTCAGATATCCTTTCAATCTCAAGCGGAATCGGGGGCGTCTCGCCGTCACACTTAACCCACTATGCAGCACCTCTCTCTTGCTTTCTTCTCTGCTTCTGGTAGGATGCTATAGGGATGAGCAGGGTAATAGTATGGAAATAGTGCGGTAATAGTGAAGAAGATGACACAAATAGTGACGAAATACCTCAAATATTCATCCGCATTGGGATATTCAAGGTCTCCAATTCCTCCATAAAAGGTAACAGATGAAAATGCTTCAGAATGGATGGGGAAAATCCATCCTGGCGTGATACTTAATTGACTATAATGGAAAGTACATAAAAACCCCTTGTAATTAACTTCTGACGATAAGATAAAACTGCACCGTTTTTATAATTCCAAACAGTGCGTTTACATAAACTGACCCAGTCCCTTTTTATAAGACTAAACTGTGTCGTTTCCCCCTCCTAAAACAAGTGACGTCGCTTAGCTCCATAAGGCTTGCGAAAGCTGTGCCGTTTTGAGCTTCTGAAGATTAAACTCCCCAAGTCCCAAACTGTCTTCTTCACTTTGAACACTTCCACTTCGAGCCCTTACCACCGAAACTAAGGGTGAATTCGGCCATGTCCAGTCCGGTCCAAGGAGGTTTTACGGACCGGACCGGACCTATTCAGTCTAGGGTTTTCCCACCCTGGACCGAACCGAATTTCCTAAGGACCGGTCCGGTCCAGTCCGTTCGATCCACCCTATGATTTTTTTTTTTCAATGACATTTTGTTTAATACTTATGTAATTATATTGTGATATATTTAATATATATACATATAGTATACTATTTTATATATATATATTAGTAATACACTACTACTATTAGTCTATTAGTAATAATACTATAACTAATAACTATATGTAATAATAGTAATATATGTAACTATATGTAATACTAATAACTAATACTATTAGTCTATTAGTACTAATAACTATACTAGTACTAATACTATAACTAATAAATATATGTAATGATAGTAATATTATATGTAATACCATATTAAATAATAGTAATACTCTTATTACTAATACTCTATGTAGCTATAGTGATTTAATACTAACATATTACATATTAAACTAACTATACTAATACTATTATAAATTTACAAATATATGATATATTATAATTTATACTATAACTTTTATAATATGTTAATACATTAATATATATACTAGTACTATATATATTTTTGATTAGTTATACTAGTATTATATATTATAGTATTAGTTTTAATTATAGTGATTAGTATAACTATATAATAGTAGACTATTAGTATAACTATATATTAGTATTAGTTATATTGTTATAGTGATTTAGTATAATATTATTAATAATATATTATAGCATTGATACAAATACATTATGGAATATATATTATTATATAATATATGGCAACACATTGATACAAAATACATTATGGAATATATAATACATATTATAAAATTATAAATATATTATAATTTATACCCTTACTCTTAATACTTAATAGTATTAGTAATACATTAAAAAATATAATAATACTTTAATACTAAATATATATAGTTATAGACTTATAAGTTATAGTGATTACTTATTATAATTAGTATAACTATATAATAGTATTAGTATTAACCCATTAGACTACTGGTAATATATTATAGCTATATATTAGTAATATTATTTATAGTGTATTAGTGATTTAGTATAAGTTATAACTATATTAATTATTAGTATAAGTATAAGTTGTATAACTATAGTCTATACTCTATATTAAACTATTAGTATTTATTTTATTTTTATACCATATTAGTGTCTAGATTATTAGTGTTAGTAATTTAGTATAAATATTTGTATTAGTATAAAATTATACATATATTGTAATTTATACCATAACTCTTAAGACTTAATAGTATTAGTAATTAATAGTAAATACATTAAAGAATATAACAATACTTTAATACTAAATATATATATAGTTATAGACTTATAGTGATTAGGCCTATGCAGAAAACGTGAAGGGTCCGATCCGTCCGATAGACCCGATCCAAACCACCCGATAAATTCGGGTTGAAATTAGATGCGGGTTGTCTATCGGACGAAACCGTATAGCCTGTTGGGCTGTTTCCAGACTCTCGACTCTTCATTCCCACAACAGAAAAAACCCTGCTCTCTCTCTCTCTCTCTCTCTCTCTCTCTCTCTCCCCATAATCGTTGCTCCAGCCTCCAAGATCATATTCCTTCTCCTCAATTTGAAGATCTGAAAACTTGAAGATATGAAGATTCGAAAACTTGGAGAATGACGGAAGTGGGATCTGTGCGAGGTTACTATTCTTACTTTAACAGAAACTCATATTGTAAATCACAGCATATTACTGTTCTTCTTCTTCTTCTCGTCTCTGTTGTGGGATATTTTGATTTCATCTCCTTGAGGCCACGGTGGTCAGATTGTCCAGCAGCGGGAGGTGCTCCAGCAACACCTCGACTTACGGTGGCGAGAGCTAGCTTATTTCCTCCCCTTCAGCACTGAAACCGTGCTTTCCATGGGCTTCCAATACGCTGCGTTTTGAGTTCTTCCCTCACTCGACAGAATTAATCGAGTCTTTTCCTTATAACTCCTCTGTTCTTAACCCTCTGATCTTTTGCTTATTCCCTGAGAGGTCACAACAACCACGGCATTTTGTGGGTCTGTTGGTGCAATTGGTACTGGGGATTTACGTTGGTGTTAGTGGCGGTGGGGTGTCAATGCTTAGTAAAGGAAGAAGGGGAAAGGAAAGAGGTGAAATGCCTCGGTTCTGAAAGTTTTGACCCAACCCGCAATATGCCAGGTCGGATCGCACCGTTTCCATGACATATTGTTAACGGGTCGGGTCGGGTCGGCCACAAAACTGTCTTCGGTGGATCGGGTTGCAGGCCTAATAGTGATTACTTATTAGTAATATAGTATAGTTAAGTTAAGTGATTAGTTATTATAATTAGTATAGTTATACTAATATTAGACTATCATTAGTATATTATATTTAGTATAGTATATTAGTAATTACTTAATGGCGAGTTAGTGATATAATTAGGTTAGATGAAAATTATAGTTATAGTATAGTTATAGGTTAGACTATTAGTAATATAGTATAGTTATAAACTTATATATATTAGACTATTAGTAATATTATTTATAGACTACCCACTTAGTTTTTAGTATATGTTATAACTATAGTCCATATTAGTATAAGTTATATAACTATACTCTATATTAGACTATTAGTATTTATTTTATTTTTATATCATATTAGAGTCTAGTGTCTAGACTCTAATATTAATTTACTCTATTAGTATTAGTAATTTAGTATAAATATTGGTATTAGTATAAAATTCTAAATAATAGTATTAGTTAATAATTACTTAATGGTAAGTTAGTGATAGAATTAGGTTAGATGAAAATTATATAATTAATTATATACAATTATTATATAATCAATATATTATATATATAAATTATAAAAAAAAAAATAAATTAAATTTCATTAGATCCTGTCCAGGGTGAAAGACCCCTGGACCGTGGACCAGACCGAATGATTTCGGTCCACTAAAATTAAGACCAAGACCGGACAGTCCTTGTGATGACCCGCTTTTACGTGTATTTTTACTGAAGGAATATTTTAATTTAATTAATATTATAGTGCTTTTATTTTAAATAATCGGTTTTAATTGGATTTTATTGGCTGTTGAATTTAAATTGCTGTTTAATTGATTTTAGCTCGTTTTTATTTTTAAAAATTTAATAGTTGGTTTTTGCTAGTTATTTAATATATTTTAGCTTGACGTTGTGTTTAAAAATATTTTCTTGGTGTTTATTTATTTATTTGATGTGGTGTTTGATTTATTTTAGTCGTTTTATGTTTTTAATATCGTTTTCGGCAGATCAATTTCTGGATCCCGGAGGTGAAGTTTGGACTTCATTTCTTTTCCCTTCTTTTCTTTTTCTCTTTTTTTCTTTTTCCTTCTTTTCCTTTTCCTTTCTTCTTTTCCTTCTTTCTTTCCTTTCTTTTCTTTCTTTCCCGTTTCCCTCCCGTGCCCATGCGTCGTTCTCTCTCTCTCCCCTGCACTTTTTCATTCCGCGCAGCCACCTTTGGCCAGCCATATCTCCGCCGTCCGGTGGAGGTGTCATACACCACCCCCGCCATTCTCTTCCTCTCACGGCAGACTACAACCCCTCCAATTTTCAGAGCCATCGGACCCACCGTTAGCCGCCACGAGCCCCTCGAAGTTGCGGCACCAACCCAGTTTTTCCTCTGTTTTTCCTTTCCGCGCAACCTCCTTCGACCGCCCATATCTCCGCCGTCCGATGGAGGTGTCATACACCACCCCCACCATTCTCTTCCCCTCACATCAGGCTACAACCCCTCCAATTTTCAGGACCATCGGAGCCACCGTTAGCCGCCACGAGCCGCTCAAAGTTGCGGCACCAACCCAGTTTTTCCCCTGTTACCGTTTTTCTTCCTCCGCCCAGAACCGCCACTTGCCGGCGGCGTGGCCTCCACCACCCACCCAGAAAACTTCCCCTCCCTCCGGTGCACCACCCCTCCAAAGATCTCCCCCAACCGTGCCGCCGTTTGGCCGGAAAAGCGCATCTAAGCCGCACGGTTTGTCACCGTTTCCGGCGCCGTCGCACCACCTCCAGCCACCATCTTTTCACTACTTCTTCCCCTACCTCTTGCCGACCTAACCCACCCATTTCCGGCCTAGATCGGCCACCGGAGCAGCTCCCACGAGCTCAACTCCGATTTGCTCGTTTTTCGCTTCTACCGGCGTTTTCGCCGCCACCCACGGCCAAAACTCACTTCCACTAGCTTCATAAACATCCCTAAACCATTCCCTATCAATTTGGTGTCTTGGTTTGTCCCCGGTCAAAAGTGGGTATTTTGCGACCCACGGCTACAGTGCATTTGCACTGTTACGTTGCTTTCCGCCCATCGTTTGCCGCGCGCCGAACCTTCTAAAAATCCTATATAGCTCTGTAAGTATTTTCCAAACTCTACTTTTAGATTTAAATATATTTTGCTCTTACAATAATTTATTTGGTTGGTTTGCTGATTCCGGACTGAGTCCGAGGAGTTCGGGGGTCGGATGGATGGAGGACGGAGTTGCTTGAATTGTTGTTCTATGGTTGGTTGTATTTGTCGAGCATTGAAATTTGCATTTACATGGTGCATGCACGTGTATTTTATTTTAATTGAGAAAATCCTATTTTATTGGCGTAAATGGATTTTCAGGTGCGTGCGTATCACGAGCCCAAGCCGGGATGGGTTATTATCTCGGTGGAGCTCCTCTGGTCACTCGGGAGTGGATAATACTGAGTGACATCTCTTGGGTTGTCGCTGGGCGACGACCGGATCGCACGATACGGTAACGCTGTCGTGTCGACTCCGTGGTTCCTAGAGTGGCGGGGACTAGAGGATGGCCTGGCCAGGTACGCGCGAGGCGCGAGTCTGGGCATTACTCGTGTAGGTGTCACACGCGTAGACGTTACCTGCAGTGTGGCACAGAGTCAGAGTGTGCGGATGATCCCTAGGGGAGGTCATGGTGCATGCATAATCGGTTGGTTTTTATGGTTTTCAAATACGGGCCATTTTCTGGAAAAATGGCGAGGATGTGTTGAGGACTTGTGATCCATTTTCTGGGAAAATGGTGGTTTGGGCCATTATCTGGGATAATGGCGAGGCTTGGTTTTAAACAGTATGTGTGAGCCGTTATCGGGGATAATGGCGAGATTTGTTTAAAGGATATGTTTTTGAGCCAAATGGGTTTTTGGCGTGCGTGGAAAAAATATAGTTTGTGAGTTTTGTGCATTGGCATTTATTCATGCATATTGTTTGAGTTTAATATGCTTTTATTTAGTGGTGTTTGGATTTTACTTACCTGCGGTACCATTTTTGGTACCGTAGATTTTGGTGCAGAGTTCGAGGAGAAGGAGGAGGCTGAGGAGGAGGCTGAGCCCGAGGATGCAGCTCCGCCGGAGTTCTAAGTTGGAGTTCATGCTTTGTAATTGGTTTTGAAACAATATTTATGACTTGTAATATTTTATTATGTATCTTTGAACCGCTTTGTATTTTTATTTAAGAAAAAAATTATGGTACTTAATTTTATGATTTTGCTATCCGCTGCGTATTTCCTTGTGCACATGCGTCGCTTGCACACACTTGGCACTCGTCGATAGGATGGTGACCCGGGTTGTCACCATCCGAACGTCTCGAATTCCCCGTGTTGGTACGTGGGGATTTGGGGGCGTCACAGCCCTGGACCGGTCTAGTCCAAATTGGCCGGTTCGGTCGATTTTTCCGATCCGGACTGGCCGACTTTCACCCCTAACCGAAACACTAAAGTCCCAACCTTTATCTCCATGAAAAATGCTAGAACGCATGCTGGGTGCCTGGGAGGAGGGCGTAAAATGCACACCCTCCATGTCATCAATATTGAAATGTCCATATTGCCCTTTTTAATTAGAAAAATTCTTCTTAGCATCCTCACACTTCACACACTACACTTATTTTAGTTTTTTTTTTACATTTCTTCTATAATAAATATGTAGTGATAGATGATAAATAGAATAATTCAATTAGTTTAATAAGAATAAAATAAAATAAAAAAATAGTATTTTAATATATAAAATGTATGGTGTGGGATGATGCGTAGGATTCTCTTTTAATTAAATCCTTGGCTTTCTTGCTCCGTCACTCTCTTTCCTTATGTGCATTTCGTTGTTTCTCTATTTTTTCATGGTAGAACGCAGCGAGATACCCAACCATGCGGGAGGGAGCTAAAACGTGTTCGACGTAAACCATTCTAAAAGGAAAGCAGCTCGATGGAAACCCCCAAGAGGTGTTCCGTGACCTCTCGGACATTTCAACTTCTCCACAACTTGTTAGTTCTGGGTCTTCTTTACTACCAAAAAATGTGAATGAATGAAGTTAATAGATATTATGGTGGCTATAGGCGTTTTGTCATCATGTCAATGAGAATTCCTCGCCTAGGGCACTCGAAACTCTAGGAATATGAGAGATTAGCCATTCCTTTTGAGGCTTTCAGAGTCCTTCCAAAATCCCAAAGCAGTCGGTCTTCGAGTTTTTCCAAAAATTTTATGTATCTTCTAATTTATGTTAGAGAATCTGTAATGCTCACCACCAACCTGTGCTGTATGCATTAACTTCTCCACCATCCATTTGTCACTCCAATTTTGTCCTTCAGCCTTGCATTCACTCGGAACAAGCTCTCGTCGGAACTCCAATTTTCTAATTTCATGGCTATAAAAATCACTAGTGTTTTTTCAAGAAGGTGCTTGTTCTTGCTTTCGTTGGGGAGGAGGACAGCGGGAATGCGGAGAAAAATTTAGAAAGCTTCGTTGGAGAGGCTAGTGACTCTGGAAATGCAGAGAAAAAAGAGCTGTTGTATTTTACAGTTTTAACCCCACTTATCCCCGTGCGATTTCGTGCATTTCGTGAGCCTCAAGGGCTTCCCAATAGCACGCCTCTTACCGCCATAGATCACCGAGCTCGAAGACTCCTAACAACTTCACGTCATTGCCCATGGAGGTCCGCCACTCTCTCTCTTGCTCTATCTGTGTGTGCCATCGCAGAACGTCATATCCCTAGATTCATAGGTATGATTATCGTTTTTGTCTCTCTATTTCCAGTGACTCGGTGATTTCGGTTTTAATCTGCCATGGTTTCTTTCATCTGTTGTTAATGCAACTGAGGTTTGTTATGAAATATTTTATCTTAATCCTAACTGAGGGTCGCCGAAACCCTAAGTTCCTAACTCCTTCGCTGCCTGTATGGTTCTCTCTCTCTCCCTCTCTCTCTCTCTCTAATCTTGAATCGTTGTATTAACTCCTTTTGCTTTCAAATCTGTCGGTATGGTACTCGTTTTTGTTCAATCTCAAATCTGTAGGCTTATCTCTGTTTTTCTTCCTCGCTTTTTTTTCCTTCCTTTTGGTTTGGATCTGTATCTATGGTTTGTTTTGTTTTGTTTTTGTACTGAAACCATTTTTTTGTTGTTTATTTGCAAATTTTGTAGCCAAGAACGAGAAAACAGAATTTGATTTTTGTAACCCAGACCTCCATTTGAGTGTTTAGTGGGTAATAATTATTTGGGAAGTTTCAAACAAGTCTTTTCTGTCACCTGCCATGGGAGTTTTGAGTGTTTCGTGGGTAATTATTTGGGAAGTTTCGTGGGTAAGTATGTATGAAGATGAGATTGCATCAAGTTGTTTATAAGTAACATCACTGACATGCACATATGGAACAGGGGTTTGGCTTGGCTTGGCTGTGCTCATTTGATCCATCGAACGGGGGTTTTGAATTTTTTCTGAATATATTATTGTTTTACAATCTGTTATAATCAACATAAATACTTGGAAAACAAGGCTGGTTTACTCTTTATAGTTTACTCTTTGAGTGTAACTATACAAGACAACTTAAACATTTTCGTATTATCTTATTCTTATTATTGGTTCCCTCCATGCAATCCTCTTTTTTGTCCCCCTGCCTTTTTGCATGCTTCAATACAGTTTTTATCTGGCAAAAATAAGTGAAGTCATTATCAATGATGTTCAAAGATTCTCTGTTGAAGTCATTATCTTTTTTTCTTTTTCTTTTTTAATCCTCTTTTGCTTTTGTTTTTGCCATAATTTCTCAAGTGAAGATGGTAATTACCAAGTCTGGAAGCTTTTACTCTTCCATTTTTCATGTTCTTAGAAAGCATTTAAATGTTTATATTGGTGATGATCCTTTGTTTGGCAAAGGCTTGAGGCTGTTTGGTCAAATTATAGCCAACGATGGTTCAATCTGATGCAATCCAAGTTGGAGATTTTGTGAGTAATCTTATTTGATAGAATGTTATCTATATTTATCTGAAACTTCACTTTTTTTAATTCCCAGATAAGTTTGTAAAGTGTCACCCGATTGTGGCACACAGAGCATGGTGATAGTTAATGGATGTAGCACTGCTCAAAGCCTATTACCTATTTTCATACGTCGACAAGAGGAGGACCTCTGTCCGTTTGTAGCTCAATAGGGTTTATCCTATGGCAGTGAAGACATCTGAAGTGTGCTTTTGAGTTCAATATCTCAGGGTTTTGGCTTGTAACCTGCTCTCTGTGTGATCCCACTCAAACAATGAGATCTTCAATTACTTATTCTCCATGCCTTACCCGCTCCTTTTTAAACCCTAAATCTCTCTGCTCGCAACCACAATTTCCCAATATAGCACCCATCTCAGAGCCTCCATCTTCAGAGAATCCTAATCCAAACGCCTACTGTCCCCAGGAAATCAATTCAGAATCTAACTTTCCCACAAAACCCACCACAAAATCAGAAGTTTCCATCAGCGCATTTTCCCTAGAACCCAAACATGCAGACGTCACTGCAGAAATTTCTCAAAACTCGGTTTTGACTCAAGCCCACGTGATAAACATCCTTTTGAGTCACAAGAGTGAACCAAGATCGGCTTTGAAGTACTTCAAAGGGGTCGAGAAAAAGCGAGGCTTTGTTAAAAGTGTGGATTCCTTCTTTGTTTTGCTGCACATTTTGGGGGGTTTTCCTCCGACCCATAAAGCCACTCAAAATTTGCTTAATCAGTGGGTCTCAGGCGATTCTTGCCCTGCCCCAGGTGTTTTAGTCGATCACTTAGCAGAATGCGCTAAAAGGTTCGCATTTGGGTTAAATCCAAGGGTCTTTAATTATTTGTTGAATAGTTATGTTAGAGCCAATAGAATAAAAGATGCCATGCTTTGCTTTGATAGAATGATAGAGAGTGATATAACTCCTTGGGTACCCTATATGAATATTCTTTTGACGGCATTGGTAAGAAGAAACTTGTTCAATGAAGTGCGAGAGGTGCATAATAAGATGGTATTGAAAGGAATTAGAGGTGATTGCTATACAGTGCATGTGATGATGCGTGCGGGTTTGAAGGAAGGGGAGGCTGAGAAGGCGGCGGAGTATTTTATAGATGCAAAGGCTACAGGTGTAGAACTTGATGCAGCAGCATACAGTATTGCTATTCAGGCAGCTTGTGTGAGACCCGATTGGAGTTTGGCTTCTGGGTTGTTGAAGGAAATGAGAGAAATGGGGTATGTTCCCTCCGAGGGTACATATACTTCAGTTATTGGCGCTTGTGTGAAGCAGGGAAATATTGTGGAGGCATTGAGGCTTAAGGATGAGATGTTGAGTTGTGGGAAGCCAATGAATTTGGTTGTGGCAACAAGTTTGATGAAAGGGTATTGCGTGCAAGGTGATCTGAATAGTGCTTTGGATTTGTTCAATAAGATTGGTGAGTTTGGGCTCTCACCAAACAAGGTAACGTACTCAATCTTGATTGAATGGTGCTGTAACAATGGGAACATGGAAAAGGCCAACGAGCTTTACACCCAAATGAAAGACAAGCGTATCCAGCCGAGTGTCTTTAACGTGAATTCCTTGATCCGTGGATTCTTAAAATCTCGCTCTCTTGAAAATGCGTCCCAGTTGTTTGATGAGGCAATAAAATGCGGTATTGCCAATGTGATCACATATAATAATCTTTTGTCATGGTTCTGTGAAGAAGGTAAGGTTAATGAGGCTCAAAGCGTATGGGAAAAGATGATCAGAAATGCTGTGGTGCCCAATGTAGTTTCACACAACAACATGATACTTGGCCATTGCAGAGAAGGGAAGATGGATGTTGCAAACAGTGTATTTCTAGAGATGGTGAAAAAGGGCTTAAAACCTAATGTGATCACGTATTCTGTTTTGATGAATGGGTATTTTAGAAAAGGAGATACTGAACGTGCCTTTGATTTGTTTGACCAAATGGTAGGTGCAAATATAGTTCCCACAGACTTCACATTGAACACTATTATCAATGGCTTATGCAAAGTTGGCCGCACATCTGAGGCAAGGGATAGGTTGAAGAACTTTGTTGATGGGGGTTTTGTTCCCATGTGTTTGACTTACAATAGCATCATACATGGATTTGTCAAGGAGGGTGCCAGTAATTCTGCATTGGCTGTATACAGAGAGATGCATGAAAGTGGAGTTTCCCCCAATGTTGTGACATACACGAGCTTAATTGATGGGTTTTGCAAAAGCAATAATATTGATCTTGCTCTGAAAATGAGGAATGAGATGAAAAATAAGGGTCTTGAATTGGATGTTATCGGATATAGCACTCTTATTGATGCTTTTTGCAAAAGGCGGGACATGGAAAGTGCACGTGAACTCTTCTCTGAACTCTGTGAAGTTGGTTTGGCTCCTAATACAGTTGTGTACAATATCATGATTAGCGGCTTCAGGAATCTAAATAACATGGAAGCGGCTCTTGACTTACACAAGAAAATGATAAATGAGGATATTCCTTGCGATTTGCAAACTTACACGACATTGATTGATGGATTGTTAAGAGAAGGTAAATTGCACATTGCATCTGTAATTTACTCGGAGATGCTTTCCAAGGGTATTATGCCTGACATTGTCACCTATACCGTTCTGATAAATGGTCTTTGTAACAAAGGACAGTTAGAAAATGCCCATAAGCTTTTGGAAGAGATGCATGGGAAGTGCATGACTCCTAGTGCTCTTATTTATAATACTTTGATTGCTGGACACTTTAAGGAGGGGAATCTGCAAGAAGCTTTTAGACTACATGATGAGATGCTTGACAGAGGTGTTGTACCTGATCAGAATACTTACAATATTCTTGTGAATGGGAAGGCCAAGGGAGTAAATACTCTTTCTGCAGATTCATGACTTTAAGTAATTGGTTCACTGGTTATGGTGTATGGAGATGTTGCATTCAGTTTGAAGAGGCTCCACTGAATATTATTCGAAATAGTTCAATTCCTTTGATCTTACTGAAATTTGAGGTACTATTTTCTTTTCTTTTCTTTTGTTTTTTTTTTTTAACTTTATGGGAAGAATATACACTGAAGCTTCTATTATGTCTGTCTTAGGTGTGAATATATTATTATATTCCATACACCAAAGCAATCTCAATATGTTAATCAAGCGTGTTATTAATATCAACTCCTTTGATGCAAATTCTGAAGTTCTCTTCAATTTTTTCTCTTTTTCTTGTTGATGATCGGGATACAATATGCAGTTAGGTTCTTTAAATCTTTAGCTTTAGCTTTTTATGCGTTATAAATGAAGGATGATTTCTCTTCAACTGGAAAAATCTGAGAAGAGTACAAATGAAACTGTCTTGGTTGCTTTTATCACAATTTTGGCCGTATATATCCGAAGCAGATGGGAGATTTCTCCTTTTCAGTGTTTGCTATTGGTGGGGAGATTTGAATCACATGTAATTGTAGTTGTGCGTGTCTAGAGCCAGGAACTGCCATAATTTTGGAGCAAGTTCTTATCTGTTTGGAAATTGTAATTAAATTGAATTTGACGTTGTTTGTAGAAACTAGGGTGGGTGGTGTTGTGTATGTTGATTTACATATTGAAATGCTTGGGTGGATTATGGCCAGTGTTATTGAATAGGTGCCCAGGCTCACTTGAATTGCGGAGCGCTGAGGGAAAAGTACTTCTTGATCTCAAATAAATGCCAAAAAAGCCAAAAAAGAAGGAACTATTGCCTGCAAAGTGCCTCGAATTAAAGGCTGTAGATTTATACACAAGAAAAGAATCCTAAATGAGTGTTTTTAGTATTCATTATATCCTGCACTGCAGAGAGAATTTGTTGAGGCTTAAACATCTCATTAATCATGGGAATAAATTTTTGTTTTGTTTTGTTTTGTTTTTAAGCTGTTATTTGATTTTATACTGATATCTGCTTTCTTATATTTCATTTATTCTCCCCTCCCTTGAATTTACTGGTCTTGCAAGCTGGGCTTTGGTTCAAAATTCAAATGACTCTGAATTGGTATGAATTTGTGACAAATGTAAAATTTTCACACGAGTATATAGCTTATCTCGGAATGTTTATAGGTCCTTTTTATGTAAGCCTGTTTATTCATCTTTACAATATACGAACTTCCGAATTTCATGCAGGTCTTAGTTCAGTGATTTTGAAGGTAAGGCCATGGTGCTTCCTCACCCAGAAAGCAGCGAAGAAAACTGCCCACAACATGTCTAAATCATTATTAGAAGGAGCAAGATCTCTCCCCCCAGGATTGATAATTTGTTACTCAATACTCTTGGGTATTTTGTCCGTGAATTGACCTCGATGCAAACAACAAGAACATCTCTTTCCCAGCACTGAAGCTTTGTTTTTTCTTTCCCAACACTAGTTGATTGGTCTGACGTCAATATATTATTGTTGAGAGGTTTTTCTATTTTTATTATTTTTTTATTTTAATTTTGTTCTGAGGTGTGATGATCACATGTTCATTGATTGATAATAATGATTAAGCAAAATGATATTTATAATTTTGGAGCGTGCAATTTATGTGTATATTTTTTTAAAATAAGTTAATAAATTTGGATCCACATGAATTCTTTTCTTAATGGTAGTCTCTATTGTTTTTAAATACAGTATGCCAAAATTATAACATTATCCCACGACATATTTTACAATTTTTTATATTATATTATTTTAAATTCATAATATTTTTATAAAACAATCTTATTTTGATAAATATTACATTCGTGCGTAAGTAGCTCTCTTCAAAAGTTTTCTATTAGAAAAATGATAATGTGTCCTATAAATTTGCTCATTCATTTTGATTGCTCATATATTTAATCTTTTTTTATTTTTTATTTTTACTTGATGATTAAATAAGTATATTTGTTATAAATTGATTTATATGACCATAGTTAGCCATCAATTAAGATCATTTTTAGCTATCAATTAAAACCATTTAGTCATCAATTAAGATCATTTAGCCATCAATTAAGATCAATATTTAACCATCAATTAAAAGTTAAGCTATACCTAAACTCATTTGTACTCTTATATATATGGGTATTAATTACTTGTATTTGTACCCTTATATATATGGGTATTAATTACTTGTATATGATCAAGTTTTGCATTGAATAACTATTTCTTTTGCAATATCATTTCTCTTTTAGTTTTATAATACATTATCAGCACGAGATTCTGTTGATTCTGAAGCTAGTGGTTTTCTACTTTAAGTAAGTTTTTCAATATATTATTTGCAATCCCTAATATGAGTATTCAAGATTATATTTCTTATTATTACTTGATAAAATTCTACGTTTGTTCACATAATTTATATCTCAGTTATATCTATGGTGAATTAAAATTTTTATAATTTACATTTCAGTTATATCTGTGGTCAATTTTTATTCATATAGTTTATATACAAGTTCTATTTTTTTTTTTATACTTTTTATGAATTATTGATGATAAGATTCATCTTGGAATAGAATGGAGCATCCCTGAAGGTTCTCCCTAAACTAATAATTTTATTGAGTATCTCATAATAAAAGATCTATTGATTCTGTAAGATAGTTTAGGAGCGATACGTGTACCAAAAGATTGGGATCCTCTCAAAAGTTCGTCATAATTAATGCACTTGAAGTTGTATAATTGAAATTGTGTAAAGAAAAGTCACTAAAAAAATATATGTTTAAAATGAATGCCTCGAATGTGCTCCTAAAGTAGCAATGTCGAGTGTAAAAGTTCACAAGATATTCTAAACTTATATCTTGTCTTCTAGTGGCTGAGCAAAGTAATGAGTTTTTGTTAAGAAATAATTAGTCACGTCCTACCAGTTCCACATCATTCCCTAAAGTGAATGATATTGGATTTATATCATTCCCAGAAGTGAGTTGTACATTTTTTTCAAAGAAATCAAGAGTTTGGACGTGGTAATGAATATCTTTATGGTACTTCTATGATTTCAGGCCAGAAATTTGTATTGGAAAAGCTACCAGCTTTCTTTTTGAGATGATATTATACAACTATTGAATCAAATATTATGATGCATCAAAAGTGATATGATTCAAAATATTTGTATGTTTTTCATGATTAACTTGATCATCCGAAATCAATTACGATAAGTCGAATAATTTTCATATGGACGTCTATAAAAGAACCAGAAGATTCTTTTACTATAAAGTCTTCCCACCATGAGGGGAAAGAAAAATTTGCTAGAAGCAAATAAAATGAAATAATTTGACGTTATCTTGATTATCATAGATGAACTGGAAGTTCAGATGATAATTAATTTATGAATGTAATAAGATAAAAAATGTCTCATATTCTAACTGCTAAAATCCCAGCGAGGATTGAAATCCTCATAGGACAATTAAGAAATTTAGCAGTCTAATGAATATAAGACATGTCTAAAAGCGTGGAAGACCTATTAATACAAAAGATAAAACATCCTGAAAGAGAAAAGTACAAAAAAAAAATTGGTGCTCCTGAAAAGGCCATACCCACAAAACAAGCAATAAGATCCATCTAAACTTTCTGTACAAAATTCTCTCATAATAAAACTCATGAAGAGTATAATCCTCCTAAAGAGGTTTTTCATGAAATATCTTCCCTTGAAGAGGGACAGATACCTGAAAACAACGAGATTTCGATACATTTCATGAGTATTGGAGAAATTATGAATAGAAATAAAATCTTTGTCGACAACGTATTTTCATATACGATGGCACTTGACATTACAAGAAGTAATGAAAAAAGTGAATCAAGAACCGTCAAAAAATACCGACGTAAAAATATTGGCCAAAATATAAAGAAATAATTCATGCAGAATTGATATCACTAATAAAATGTAATACATATGGACTTGTAGTCCAAATACTTAAAAGGTGATGCTTGTTAAATATCAGTGGATATTTGTATAAAGGAAATGAAAATGTGATATATAAATCACGAGTTGGTTTCTCGCAGTAATAAAATAGGGAGAAAATTACTCACCTGCGACAAAGGTAACAACTGTTTACTGAGGAACCCGGAAACGAAAATCGTAATTGACACAGAGGAACATTGGGCTAATGCAATACATGTAAATTGCAACTTTTTCATTAATAATTTTCTTGACGTTATTTATTAGTGTTATTGAGGATTTTTGTATAGTTTCTAGTTGTATTCATGCCCTGGTAATTTTTTGCTTATATTAGGTGTGTAGCAAATTGAGGAAGTTTAAGACAAACGGATGTTGAGACTATGATCTCCTTTGTGTGATTTTCAATCAATCTGTGGCCACAAGGGTCCTCCATTATGCCTCTATGCGAGAACCTCCCATATGTGAGGAGGAGGACCGCCTTGAGGAGGAGCTGGGACGGGGCCTGTATTGGGAACTACCACAAACACACCCATTGACATAGATAAGGTGGACATAGACATGGATGGGCTACCCCATAGACAAGCATGGAGTACTAGTCTATTGCGTTGTTGGCCTCAGATGGAGGCTAACAATGCAATAGAAGGTGCATCGAGTAGTAACCGGTATCCAACATGAGACGAATACCAAGATTGTAGGAGGCGAGATCCCACACATTAGGATCACATTGCCATTCTAATAGCTACCGTAGAAGAGGAGGAATCTATGAGGCTACTGGTTCAACGAATGCTGCAGCATAACATTGGTTTATGCGGACAAGACTACGTAGTTGCAATCCTCAATGGACATCCCAATAATTGTTATAACATGTTCCAAATGCAAGTATATGCATTCCAAGCGTTATGCAATACATTACAGATGGATGCCATTCTGGAATCGACAAGAGAGTGATAAAGTGTAAAAATTACATAATTAAACTGTTTAAGTGAATTAATTGTTTAACAAAAAAATAGTTAAACACTTAATTATGTAGTTGTTTATTCAATTGATAAATTCTGATAATTTACACTTAAAGATTTATTGTACATCTTGCCATATCAAAAATTAAAATCTTTATTTTTATTTCCTTCTCATTGTGAACACTTAATCTTATTTGATGTAGGATATTTTTAAAAGAAAGTGCTATCAATTAAATTGGCGGACAAAAGAATGGAAGCATCACACTTAGAGCCAGCCAATCACGTATGCATAGCAGAGAAGAAGAAAAAAAAGAAAAGAAAAGAAACATAACAAGGTCCTCATGTCATAAGCGGTTGGCCAATCAGCAATTGGCTACTTATTTCCAAGAGGTCCCGCAACTTTACGGAAGGGAGAGGGCTGTAACTTTTTTTTTCTTTTTAGATGTTTATGTTTTGTTAGATTGTAGGTTTTTAGACCTGAAGAGCTGGATATTATTTTTAATTATTGTTCTTTTCTTTAGGCTGTAGGGTTTTAGACCTCATGGGGGGTGCAGCTAGTTTTGTTTTTTTAGCTTTTATCTTTACTCTGTTTTGCTGGTAGACGGGGAGTTTTCTTTTTCGCTGTTCTTTCATTTACGTTGGAGACGGAAAGCTACTGAAGCTACTAGCACTTAGTTTATTTTTCGCTTATTTTTCGTTCACCACTTTTACTTTACTTTCGGTGTTCGTAGTTTTTATCGTCAATATTTTTTTCCTTCTCCGTTCCAGACCTTGGCGGCTGGATTACTTTTTTTTCCGTTGGTTTTTTTTTTTCTCTGTCGGTTACGTTAGAGTGCAGGAAGAGTGTTCTGAAAGTTTTATTTCCGTTTAGCGTTTTTCGTCTAGTGGAGTTTCAGTTTTTTTTTTTATTTCTTTTCAGTACGGTCGTTAAGTTTTATTTCTCAGTTCGTTCCAGCTTGTTTTATTTATTCTTCTGCACTTATTTTCATTCAACTTGAAATGTTAGGATTTATCATTTTTAAGCATTTTGCTAATTTAGTAACGATAAGCTAGATTTTTAGCTTGGGATTCAATGAGTAACCTATGACTGTTTTGGGATGGATTTTCTTCAATGTTATGTAATTTCAATGATAAACTTGTTGGATGATATTTCAGTTTACATCTAGAAAGGATTGGAGTTCGTTGTTCTTGGTTTAGATCAGTTGTAGACGTAAAGGCACAATTGATATTTGAACAAGTAACAAGACTTTGATGGCTTTCTTTCACTATTTTACAATTGTTATATAATCCGTCAAGTAGTTTTATTAGGCTAAGAATTGTGGTTCATTGCAATATTATCTGACCATGACTTCTAGGAATGGGAGCATGGTTGAGAAAACATGAAAAAAGAAGTAAATCCATTGCCAAAACAGTGGGTGAAAATTACATCCCAAGTGTTTGTTTTATTGTTTCTTACAAGTTTAATCCATTTGTTACACACTTTCTCTAAGCCTCTTAGTTTTGGTAATTTTAGAAACTTAGATTCACATTTATTTTCAGTTTAATTCGAGCTTGAGCTTCCAAAACAACCACTGATCATACTCTTAATTCAATTCACACTTCATTAGTAAATAGTCCACATTTTAGTTCAAGACTTTCTTCTTTTCGAAATTTCTTGTCTCCATAAACGTCAACTTTTTATCTTGTAATTATAAAAGGTTTGCTCAATTTCCATTGTCCCTGTGAATTCGATCTTGAGACTTACCCTTGTATTACTTTGACAGTTTCTACGCTTGGAAGATAAAATTATATGCTGATCAAGTTTTTGGCGCCGTTGCCGGGGACAACTGGTGTTTGTCAGAGCATTCTCTTTTCCTAAGAAGACGTTTGTGGAGCTGTGAACCTCTTCACAGCCTGGGTGACATTTGTTTTTTTTTCCCTTTTTCTCTGTTTAATTTTCATTTTCTTTGATTTCCTGCTCCTGATTGCATGACTGGTTGGACTAGAGACCACACATCTCAGCTGTTTAGGACAGAATCATTGTCATCTTTTAACTCTGCATCACTCTTCTGATCATCATCTGACACTGATAGCATCATGGCTGAAAATGAACATCATGATAGGGATGTGGGAAATCCGAATAGAACACTTAGAGAATATTTGCATCCTGTTAGGACCACCACTCCATCATGCATCATTACACCTTTGAATGCTCACAATTTCAATTTTAAACCTGGAATGATACCATTATTGCCTCATTTTCATGGGATGGATTCTGAAAATCCCTACTTGCACCTCAAGGAGTTTGAGGAAGTATGCTCCACTATTTTTGGATCAAAATTGTACTGAGGAGATTGTTAGATTGAAGTTGTTTCCTTTTTCTCTTAAGGATAAAGCAAAAACATGGTTGAATGCATTGAGGCCAAGATCCATTGGAACATGGCAAGAAATGCAAGCTGATTTTTTGAAAAAGTTTTTCCCAATGCATCGAACCAATGCTTTAAAGAGACAAATCATGAATTTTTCTCAAAAAGAAAATGAAACGTTTTATCAAAGTTGGGAAAGGTTCAAAGATCTCTTAAATGCTTGTCCACATCATGGTTACGAGAATTGGTGCATCATTAGTTTTTTTTATGAAGCTTTGGTACCTAAGATGCAACAATTTGTCGAAACCATGTGTAATGGAGAATTTTTTAATAAGGAGCCGGAAGAAGCATTTGCATATTTTGATTACTTGGCTGAAAATGTTCAATCATGGGACACTTCTTGTATCTATGATAGAGCTGAACCATTGAGGACCGTGAGCGGAGGGGGAAAATATGTTTTAAATGAGGAGGATGATTTAAAAGCCAAATTTGCCTTATTGTCAAAAAAATTGGAGGCGATTGAGTTGAAGAAAGTGCATGAAATTCAGGGCATTCCAAAACAAGGAAAATGTAACATCTGTGAGGATATTAGCCATGTAACATCTGAATGTCCTACTATTCCAGCTTTTAAAGAAGTTTTGTGTGATGCTTCTCATCCTGTTAACATGATTTCTAAGCCTTTTCCTGCACCATATTCTAACACTTATAATACAGGTTGGAGAAAAAATCCTAATTTCAGCTGGAGAAATGATCATCCCACAAATTCAGCACATCCGGGAGCTAGTGCACCTCAATATTCAGTTCATACCCAGCAAAATGCACTAATTCCAGCCTCTAGAAAACCCATGGATGACCCATTTCAGCAAATGGCTTCTACTCTTCAATAGTTCATGCAAAGTCAAACCACCATAAATAACCAAACTTCTCAAGCCATCAATGACATAAGGAACAATTTGACCAAGCTGAACACCACCTTGAGTGCACAAGAGAAAGGAAAATTCCCATATCAACCTCAACCAAATCCTCAAGTCTAAATTGCTGCCATAGAGTCTGCATCTTCTTCAGAAGCAAATGTCAGGACTTGCAAGGCCGTAATAACTCTTCGTAGTGGCAAAAAAGTTGATATATTGGGTAATGAAACTGGCAAGAAAGGTGAAAGTTCCATTTCTAATGCACAAGGTAAAAATTCTGATGTTGATGTTTCTTTGGAACCAAAGGTAACTCCTCCGGCATCCTTTCCTCAAAGATTGGTTCCTTTACATAAAGATAAACATCATGCTGAGATTTTAGACATTTTTAGACAAGTGCGTATTAACATTCTTCTTCTTGATGCTATTGAGCAAATCCCCACATATGTCAAATTTTTGAAAGATTTGTGTACGGTTAAAAGAAGGCTTAATGTGCAAAAGAAGGCATTTCTCACGGAGCAAGTCAGTGCCATTATCCAATCCAATACTCCTAAGTATAAAGATCCAGGCTTTCCAACAATAGCTTGTGTTATAGGAAGCTCCAAAATAGGCCAAGTACTACTAGACTTAGGTTCTAGTGTCAATTTGCTTCCTTATAACACCTATGAGCAACTTGGTTTACGAGAGTTGAAACCAACTTCTATCATCTTGCAATTGGCCGACCGTTCAATTAAAAAGCCTAGGGGAGTGGTAGAAAATGTGTTGGTGCAAGTGGATAAATTTTATTATCCCGTTGATTTTGTGGTATTAGATGTTCAATTAACTCCTCACTCTGTTTTTCAGGCAACCGTCATTTTAGGGAGGCCATTTTTGGCTACTTCCAAAGCTTTGATAAATTGTCGAAGTGGCATTCTTAAATTGACTTTTGGAAATATGACGTTAGAGTTAAATTTGTTCAACACTTGTAGGCAACCACAAGATTTGAAAGAACTCCAGGAAGTGAATTGTTTGGAATCCTTACTTGTTGAAGAATTTTTTTTATTAGAGCAAGAGAGTCAAATAGAACATGTTTTACCTGGAACTTTTGAAAATATTGAACTGTTGGATACTAATGCAATAAATTCTGGTGCAAGTAGCAAAATGGACTCATTGTGGCGACTCAAATTCGAAGATTTGCCACTTCAATCCATTAACCAGCAACCATCGGATGAAGTTCCTCCATCACCGGTTTTAAACCACTACCTGAATCGCTGAAATATGTTTTTCTTGGGCCAACTAACACTTTTCCATGTATTATCTCATCTTTTTTCTTAGTTGAGCAAGAGGAGCAACTCCTACGGGTTCTTAAGCAACATAAAGGAGCACTTGGATGGTCAATTGCCTACATCAAAGGAATCAGCCCCACCATTTGCACACATCGAATTTTATTGGAGGAAAATTCATCACCAACTCGAGGGATGCAAAGGAGGTTGAATCCTGCGATGAAGGAGGTGGTTAAAAATGAAGTCTTGAAGCTCTTGGATGTAGGTATCATCTATCCCACCTCGGATAGTCAATGGGTAAGTCCTACTCAAGTAGTTCCTAAGAAATCTGGGGTTACAATTGTGAAAAATGAAAAAGATGAGTTAATCCCTAGGACCATCATAGGATGGCGCATGTGCATTGATTTTAGGAAACTAAATGCTGTCACAAGAAAGGACCGTTTTCCATTACCATTTTTAGACCAAACTTTGGAAAGAGTTGCGGACCATACTTTTTATTGTTTTCTTGATGGTTTTTCGGGATATTATCAAATTGAAATAGCCCCTGAAGACCAAGAAAAAAACGACTTTTACTTGCCCGTTTGGAACTTTTGCATTTAGGAAAATGCCCTTTGGACTTTGTAATGCACCCGCCACATTTCAGCGATGCATGTTAAGTATTTTTAATGACATGGTTGAGCATATCTTGAAGGTGTTTATGGATGATTTTTCAGTCTATGGTCATTCATTTGATGCGTGCCTTACTCACCTTATTGATGTTTTGGCTCGATGTGAAGAGAAAAATTTACTTTTAAATTGGGAAAAATGCCATTTTATGGTGCGGCAAGGTATTGTCCTTGGTCACATCATCTCAGCCCGAGGCATTGAAGTTGATAAATCTAAATTGATCTAATATTGACGTTACCCATTCCAAAATCAGTCAAAGATATTAGATCATTTTTGGGACATGCCGGGTTTTATAGGCGTTTCATAAAAAACTTTAGCTCCATATCGAGGCCTTTGTGTGAGTTGTTAGCTAAGGATTGCGTTTTTAATTGAAATGATGCATGTCAAGTTGCTTTTGAGCAACTCAAATCTATGCTTATCACTGCACCTATAATTCAACCACTGACTGGTCATTGCCATTTGAGATCATGTGTGATGCTAGTGACCTTGCCATAAGTGCTGTCCTTGGTCAGCGTAGAGGTAAGCTTCCATTTGTGATTTATTATGCAAGCAAAATACTTGATGCAGCTCAGAAAAATTACTCCACCACTGAAAAGGAGTTACTAGCAGTTGTTTTCGCTTTGGATAAATTTAGGGCTTACATTTTAGGCTCTCCAATTGTTATATTCACTGACCATGCAGCTCTTAAATATTTGCTCACAAAGAAAGATGCCAAACCTCGACTGATTAGATGGATTTTGTTGTTGCAGGAATTTAATATCAGGATCAAGGATAAAAAGGGAGTAGAAAATGTGGTTACCGATCATTTATCTCGACTCGTCGTCGAAAATTCTGAACCTACTACTCCCATTTCAGATTCCTTTCCAGATGAGCAGCTTTTAGCTGTTGATTCTTTACCTTGGTTTGCTGATATTGTCAATTTCTTGGTAACAGGACACACCCCGCCACATTGGAGCCCTCAAGACATCAAAAAGTTTAAATTGGAGGTCAGATCTTTCTTTTATGATGACCCCTATTTATTCAAATATTGTTCTAATCAAATTTTGAGGAGGTGTGTGCCTAATTGTGACATTCTGCACATATTAAATTTTTGTCATGCTAGTGCGTGTGAAGGCCACTTTTCAGCTAAGAAAATAGTGGCTAAAATCTTGCAATGTGGTTATTATTGGCCCCACATGTTCAAGGATGCGTACAATTTTTGTAAGGCATGTGAACCATGCCAAAAGTTAGGATGAATCACCCGTAGAAACATGATGCCTTTACAATCCATTTTAGCATTAGAAATTTTTGATTGTTGGGGGGTTGATTTTATAGGTCCTTTTCCATCTTCTTTTGGTTATCTTTATATTCTTGTTGCTGTGGACTATATTTCTAAATGGGTCAAGGCAATACCATGTAGGACCAATGACCACCGGGTGGTGTTAAAATTTTTGAAAGACAACATTTTCACTCGGTTTGGGATACCAAGGGTTTTAATTAGTGATGGAGGTTCCCATTTTTGTAATAAACCATTTGGGCATTAATGAAAAAATACGGGGTCCATCACAAAATTTCAACTCCTTATCATCACCAAACCAATGGCCAAGCTGAGTTGGCCAACCGTGAAATCAAAGCCATTCTTGAAAAAGCAGTCAACCCAAATAGGAAAGATTGGTCTTTGAGGCTCTCGGACACTTTATGGGCTTATAGGACAGCTTTTAAAACTGTCCTAGGCATGTCTCCCTATCGCTTGGTTTACGGTAAAGCATGCCATCTCCCTATTGAGCTAGAACACAAGGCTTATTAGGCTGTCAAGCACTTTAACTTTTCTACTAACAATTCTGGTGTTTTAAGGAAATTGGAGCTGAATGAATTAGAAGAGTTGAAACACGATGCCTACGATAATGCCAAGTTTTACAAGGAGAGAACTAAGGCCTTCCATGATAAGCACATTTGGAGAAAGAGTTTTCTCCCCAATCAAAAGGTTCTTCTCTACAACTCTAGACTTCATGTGTTTGCCGGTAAACTTCGATCCAAATGGAGTGGTCCTTATATTGTTCAGACAATGTTTCCTCATGGGGCTGTTGAAATCCTCAATCCACACAATGGTAATATTTTTAAGGTTAATGGACAGCGACTCAAACATTTCCGTAACCATTTTTCACCAGAGGATACCACCATCCATCTATTGGACCCTGACCCTCCAACAGAGCCTTGATGTTTGACTTGTTTGTCATTTTATTTCACTTCTTTCTTGCATTCTTCTATTTTAGTTTTAGTTTATGCAGGTGTGTTTTCTCTGTTCTTCTTTTTTTTCCTTGTTCTCTTCTTATCACATGTTTCTCTCCTCACCAGGTAACCCTTCATTCCCTTCACTATCACTTTGTTTTTTCTGTTGACGTTGTTTTTATTTTATTTTATTTTTTTATTTTTATCATTGAGGACAATGCTCATTTTAAGTTGGGGGGTGGAGAATTTTTTTTTCTTTCACATGCTAGGTGTCCCTTTTGTTGTGTGTCCCTTCTCTAGTTTGATGGAGTTCAATGTTCACCTTTATGAAACTTCTTGGCTAAATTTTATAAATTACTGTTTTCAAACTTCTATGCTTGGGAAAGGAGTGTTGGAATTATGGGTTGCGATAACCTCAAATGGTTCGGACTTTAGCTCAACATAGAGGTTCATATCTTATATTCAATTACTTGAGAAAGGGAAATGCATGAAGTAGCTAATTGCTATTTTTGACTGTACACAAATTGAATACCTTGGTTGCCTTTCTATTTCAATAAGTCTAGCTTAATTTTGCAGCGAACAAACTCTAATGAATCGTTTCATTCTAAATAAAAAATAAAAAAAAATCCTTTAGATAGACTAGTGGTAAGGGTTGACTTATGAAAGTGTGGGTAGGCGCACATTCATAGGCCTGATTCCCCCACTAGGAATTCTTAAAAAAAAAAGAGAGAGAGAGAGAGAGAGAGGAAAATACACATCCTTTAGGTAATCTAGTGGTAAGGGCCGACTTGTGAAAGTGTGGGTAGGCGCACATTCATAGGTCTGATTCCCTCTAGAAAACCATAGGGGTTCGGCAACTTAGTGGTAAGGGCTTATTTGTGAAAGTGTGGGTAGGCGCACATTTATAGATCCGACCCCCTCTAGGGAAACCAAAAAAAAAAAAAGAAGAAGAAGAAGAAGAAGGAGAGAACGTAATGGTTTTGAATTAGAGTAAGATCACTTGTGATTCTTTGTGACAAGCTGTTAATATTGGTGAAGATATAACGAAATGTTAGTCAACCTTGGTAATCTTGCCACACACTTGCTGCACTTAGTGAGCTGAAATCTTCTACACATTTTTCCTACTTGAGTGTTGAATATGCCATGAGTTTTTACAAAAGCTTTAATCTGATCTGTCTTGGTTTCAATACCCATTTTGACAATAATCTCTAGTCTATTGCATAGATTTTTTACTTCAGTTATGTTGGATGAAAGCTAAGAGTTTTATTTTCTTTCACTCTTTTTGCTAGAGACTAGCAAAGAGCTAGTTGGGGGGTGTGATAAAGTGTAAAAATTACATAATTAAGTTGTTTAAGTGAATTAATTGTTTAACAAAAAAATAGTTAAACACTTAATTATGTAGTTGTTTATTCAATTGATAAATTCTGATAATTTACACTTAAAGATTTATTGTACATCTTGCCATATCAAAAATTAAAATCTTTATTTTTATTTCCTTCTCATTGTGAACACTTAATCTTATTTGATGTAGGATATTTTTAAAAGAAAGTGCTATCAATTAAATTGGCGGACAAAAGAATGGAAGCATCACACTTAGAGCCAGCCAATCACGTATGCATAGCAGAGAAGAAGAAAAAAAAGAAAAGAAAAGAAACATAACAAGGTCCTCATGTCATAAGCGGTTGGCCAATCAGCAATTGGCTACTTATTTCCAAGAGGTCCCGCAACTTTACGGAAGGGAGAGGGCTGTAACTTTTTTTTTCTTTTTAGATGTTTATGTTTTGTTAGATTGTAGGTTTTTAGACCTGAAGAGCTGGATATTATTTTTAATTATTGTTCTTTTCTTTAGGCTGTAGGGTTTTAGACCTCATGGGGGGTGCAGCTAGTTTTGTTTTTTTAGCTTTTATCTTTACTCTGTTTTGCTGGTAGACGGGGAGTTTTCTTTTTCGCTGTTCTTTCATTTACGTTGGAGACGGAAAGCTACTGAAGCTACTAGCACTTAGTTTATTTTTCGCTTATTTTTTGTTCAGCACTTTTACTTTACTTTACTTTCGGTGTTCGTAGTTTTTATCGTCAATATTTTTTTCCTTCTCCATTCCAGACCTTGGCGGCTGGATTACTTTTTTTTCTGTTGGTTTTTTTTGTCTCTGTCGGTTACGTTAGAGTGCAAGAAGAGTGTTCTGAAAGTTTTATTTCCGTTCGGCGTTTTTCGTCTAGTGGAGTTTCAGTTTTTTTTATTTCTTTTCAGTTCGGTCGTTAAGTTTTATTTCTCAGTTTGTTCCAGCTTGTTTTATTTATTCTTCTGCACTTATTTTCATTCAACTTGAAATGTTAGGATTTATCATTTTTAAGCATTTTGCTAATTTAGTAACGATAAGCTAGATTTTTAGCTTGGGATTCAATGAGTAACCTATGACTGTTTTGGGATGGATTTTCTTCAATGTTATGTGATTTCAATGATTAACTTGTTGGATGATATTTCAGTTTACATCTAGAAAGGATTGGAGTTCGTTGTTCTTGGTTTAAATCAGTTGTAGACGTAAAGGCACAATTGATACTTGAACAAGTAACAAGACTTTGATGGCTTTCTTTCACTATTTTACAATTGTTATAGAATTCGTCAAGTAGTTTTATTAGGCTAAGAATTGTGGTTCATTGCAATATTATCCGACCATGACTTCTAGGAATGGGAGCATGGTTGAGAAAAGATGAAAAGAGAAGCAAATCCATTGCCAAAACAGTGGGTGAAAATTGCATCCCAAGTGTTTGTTTTATTGTTTCTTACAAGTTTAATCCATTTGTTACACACTTTTTCTAAGCCTCTTAGTTTTGGTAATTTTAGAAACTTAGATTCACATTTATTTTCAGTTTAATTCGAGCTTGAGCTTCCAAAACAACCACTGATCATACTCTTAATTTAGTTCACACTTCATTAGTAAATAGTCCACATTTTAGTTTAAGACTTTCTTCTTTTCGAAATTTCTTGTCTCCATAAACGTCAACTTTTTATCTTGTAATTATAAAAGGTTTGCTCAATTTCCATTGTCCCTGTGAATTCGATCTTAGGACTTACCCTTGTATTACTTTGACAGCTTCTACGCTTGGAGGACAAAATTATATGATGATCAGAGAGGTTTCCATGGAGGAAACTGTTGCAATGTTTGCATACATCGTCAGACATGGGTAAGTTCAGCAAGTCACGGGCGAGCGGTTTCAACATTTGAGTGAAACCATTAATCGACATGTCTACACAGTGATATGAGTACTATGTCACCTTGCACCTATGGTGATTGTACCTACACATGTCGTTGGGGTGGTGCCTTATATTGAAGGTACTATCAGACATTATCCATATTTTGAGGTAACAATTTCTTACTCTGGGTTAAGGAAAGCGATATGCGGTTGATACTTTATAGTGTGATCGGTCTAATTTATTAAAAATTTGAGAACTCACAATTTCATTATATGTTTGCAAAAATGTTATGGTGCAATCGACAGTATTTATATCAACGCAAATAACGCGTATATATCCCGACATCAATGAGTTAACCAAGATTGACTGGCAACCTGTGATTTTGATATAAAATTCACATTCATATACACTGGGGGGGAGGGCACTACCCATGATGCATGCATATTTATGGATGCGTTGAGTCGTCCAATGATTAATTTTTTATAGCCTCCTAAGAGTAAATATTATTTGTTAATGAATTTCTAGACGAGTGGTATTTCATAAACATTATTAATGTTTTTAATATTTTTCAGGTAATTTTTACTTAGTAGATTTCGCCTTTCCATGCACTGAGGAATTTATGCCCCCATATCCTAGGGTGCAGTATCATAGGTCTGAACATCACGGTAACCTTTCATTCCCTGGATATCAAGATTATTTCAATTATATGAAGATTATTTTAATTATCGATATTCTTCCCTTTGGAATATTATTGAGCGGATTTTCGGTATGTTAAAAAAAGGATTTCGAATTTTGCGATGAATGAACCCATATAAGCCAACAAGGCAATAATATATTGTCCTAGCATGTTGTGTCATACATAACATTATTCGCACGATTACACCCGATGATCGCATACACCGTCGTTTTATCAATCCGGATCGTTATGAAGGCTAGACAATTGAAGATAACCCGGCTTATCTGTTGTGTACTCCTGACATGTCATCTGCTTCGGCACTAGGCATGGCCGCAACTAGGGAATCTATCGCACTACCTATGCGGGCACATATGAGTGCGAATTGATAGTTGTAATATTTTTCATGGTATTGTATGACCATTTTTGTACATGTCGAACATGTTTTGAAAATTGAAAGCTTCATATTGTTATATATAAGTATTTTTTATTAGCAAACCTTTTAAATGAGAAATATAACTGATGTTAAAGTTAAGTGGAAATTTATGTAAAAGATCGAATATTGGCTTTTATCACTTTTACGAGAACACTAGCAGTAACAAAATTGATAATGGGTGGAGTATGAGAATATCGTCTTCATAATTAAAATAAAACAGTTTTTTTTACAAATTTAGAATTAAATAATTTCCGTTCTCAAAAGATTTTAAATGAGCAACCTGGTTTTATAATTTAAAAATTTTTAATTAAATAAGTATCGGCGTGGAAAAAAATATCTATTATAATAAAACATTTATTATAATTTACATATTTTTAATTAATAAAATTTTGGAGTGAAAAAAAGGTGAAATAACTCACATGGGGTTTGTTATCATAATATATAGCCAAAGTTTAGAATCAAATGGGGGCATGAGAATATTATATGAATAATTAGTTGATATTATATATTTTTGATTTAAATAAATTNTTATATATTTTTTATTTAAATAAATTTCTCTAAAAAGAAGCTTGTGCAAAATTCATTTTTAAAGGGATTGGAAAACATTTATCATAATAATTATGTTTATAAATACAACATTGTTATAAACCAAAATTGTATGACCACCTTTAACTAACCGTCAAATACGACGAGCCATAGTCTCCTTTGTACTCTTATATATATGGGTAATCCTTTAAGGATTTAAGAATGAATTCATAAGTTTCATAACACGTTATCAGCACGAATCGCCTTATTTTTCTTCCTCTACCTCTCTCTTCTCTTTCTTTCTCTCAGATGACATATTAGAACCAAACCATAACATCCACAAACTCTTCTCCTACTGAGTCAAAGATCAGAAAGACGATGGGGTGCTCTCATCTGGGTTTTCTTCTCCTGATTTATTACTTTCTACTAGTGGTTCTTGCTTCTGAGTCACCCAAGAGTTTTCCAATCATGGCCTTTGATGAAGGGTATACCCAGCTTTTTGGTAGTGATAATATGGATGTCCATAGGGAAGGAAAATTGGTTCATCTTTCTCTAGATGAGAGGACAGGGTCCGGATTCGTGTCCCAGGACCTTTACTTGCATGGGGATAGAGACGCGCGCGCCCTCCGACGCGACCTGATGAGCCAGGGCGAGGCCGATCCCGCTTGATCTGCCGGTGATGAACACGTGGTGGTTCTTGATTGGGATCCTGAAGGGGCGAGGCTAGAGGTCCCCCCCCCCCCCCCCCCCCAGGGCTTTCGAATTCAGACCCAAACAAACAAACCCACGACATGGGATCGCCACAGGGTCGAATCCTCGAACTTAGGAAGGACTCGGTAACGAATCGGTGGGTCATGTTCTCACCGGCAAGGGACCAGTCTCTGTAACACTTTGTCCTCTTCATGGACCTTTTATCTGATCCACAACATTCGGGTCATTTCTCCATCTGGACCAGTCTCTGAACCCAACATACGACACCAAAGTCCCGTCGTCCTTTGGGATCATGCACTCCACCTTGATCTCCCTGAAAGGAATTAGCAAGCTCTTTTCAATCTTTGAGTCCAAACCAAGTAAACAAGCCGCATGGCAGAAATTGCGATTTGTTGCGGCATGAGCGTTCATGGTTGGACCGGATGGCTAGATTGTTTGAAAAAAAAATGACTTGAAAGAGAAGGTGTTGGCAAGGGAGATCATGAGGTTTGCGTTCGATCTGGAATCAACAGGATTCAGCTTCGTGTCTTCATTTTCATTCTTACGGTTCCTGTCGCTGTTTCAGTCTGTTGTGAGGATTTGCCATGTGGGTCTCTAAATTTGCACTTGTTGCAGTTCTGATCTTGTGAAATCAGTGCCCTTGTTTTTGGGTTGTTCCCTTGATTTCGATATACTCTTTTCCCTGAACGTAGTTGAGATAAGCAATTACCCACCACACAATACTGTTGAGCCAGACTTTTGACGAGATCTGCTACTGCTGTGTTGAGCTAGGATCTATTACTTTCCTCTCGGGTCCTCGTCCCCATTAGAGTTACGTGGTGGGACTGATGTTGGCGGTGTGGATCCTGTATGGGAGAGAGAAGGTGCACCGACGGTCAAAAGATCTCCCTCTTTTGGCGAACCATGACCCAAATCTATAGCGACTCTCTTATTCAAGCACCAATTGAGGCAGAGACGTGTATCAAGCAATTTTTTTGGGTTTGTCGAATTTACGCACGAGGTTCTGTTGATTTTGAAGTTAGTGATCTTCTACTTCAAGTAGCTTGTGCAAAATTCATTTTTAAAGGGATTGGAAAACATTTATCATAATAATTATGTTTATAAATACAACATTGTTATAAACCAAAATTGTATGACCACCTTTAACTAACCGTCAAATACGACGAGCCATAGTCTCCTTTGTACTCTTATATATATGGGTAATCCTTTAAGGATTTAAGAATGAATTCATAAGTTTCATAACACGTTATCAGCACGAATCGCCTTATTTTTCTTCCTCTACCTCTCTCTTCTCTTTCTTTCTCTCAGATGACATATTAGAACCAAACCATAACATCCACAAACTCTTCTCCTACTGAGTCAAAGATCAGAAAGACGATGGGGTGCTCTCATCTGGGTTTTCTTCTCCTGATTTATTACTTTCTACTAGTGGTTCTTGCTTCTGAGTCACCCAAGAGTTTTCCAATCATGGCCTTTGATGAAGGGTATACCCAGCTTTTTGGTAGTGATAATATGGATGTCCATAGGGAAGGAAAATTGGTTCATCTTTCTCTAGATGAGAGGACAGGGTCCGGATTCGTGTCCCAGGACCTTTACTTGCATGGGGATAGAGACGCGCGCGCCCTCCGACGCGACCTGATGAGCCAGGGCGAGGCCGATCCCGCTTGATCTGCCGGTGATGAACACGTGGTGGTTCTTGATTGGGATCCTGAAGGGGCGAGGCTAGAGGTCCGCCCCCCCCCCCCCCCCCCCCAGGGCTTTCGAATTCAGACCCAAACAAACAAACCCACGACATGGGATCGCCACAGGGTCGAATCCTCGAACTTAGGAAGGACTCGGTAACGAATCGGTGGGTCATGTTCTCACCGGCAAGGGACCAGTCTCTGTAACACTTTGTCCTCTTCATGGACCTTTTATCTGATCCACAACATTCGGGTCATTTCTCCATCTGGACCAGTCTCTGAACCCAACATACGACACCAAAGTCCCGTCGTCCTTTGGGATCATGCACTCCACCTTGATCTCCCTGAAAGGAATTAGCAAGCTCTTTTCAATCTTTGAGTCCAAACCAAGTAAACAAGCCGCATGGCAGAAATTGCGATTTGTTGCGGCATGAGCGTTCATGGTTGGACCGGATGGCTAGATTGTTTGAAAAAAAAATGACTTGAAAGAGAAGGTGTTGGCAAGGGAGATCATGAGGTTTGCGTTCGATCTGGAATCAACAGGATTCAGCTTCGTGTCTTCATTTTCATTCTTACGGTTCCTGTCGCTGTTTCAGTCTGTTGTGAGGATTTGCCATGTGGGTCTCTAAATTTGCACTTGTTGCAGTTCTGATCTTGTGAAATCAGTGCCCTTGTTTTTGGGTTGTTCCCTTGATTTCGATATACTCTTTTCCCTGAACGTAGTTGAGATAAGCAATTACCCACCACACAATACTGTTGAGCCAGACTTTTGACGAGATCTGCTACTGCTGTGTTGAGCTAGGATCTATTACTTTCCTCTCGGGTCCTCGTCCCCATTAGAGTTACGTGGTGGGACTGATGTTGGCGGTGTGGATCCTGTATGGGAGAGAGAAGGTGCACCGACGGTCAAAAGATCTCCCTCTTTTGGCGAACCATGACCCAAATCTATAGCGACTCTCTTATTCAAGCACCAATTGAGGCAGAGACGTGTATCAAGCAATTTTTTTGGGTTTGTCGAATTTACGCACGAGGTTCTGTTGATTTTGAAGTTAGTGATCTTCTACTTCAAGTAAGTTTTTAAATATATTATTTGCAATCTCCAAGGTGAATATTAAAAATTATATTAATTATTATTACTTGATTAAATTCTACGTTTATTCACATAGTTTATATACAAGTTCTATTTATTTTTATACTTGTTATGAATTATTAATGATAACATTTATCTTAGAATAGAAATTGTGCATCCCTGAAGGATCGTTCTAAACCAATAATTTTATTGAGTATCTCATAATAAAGGATCTATTGATTCTGTGAGATAGTTTAAATAAGTGATATGTGTACCAAAAGTTCATTATGATTAATGCACTTGAAGTTGCATAATTGAAATTGTGTAGAGAAAAGTCACTAAAGAATATATGTTTAAAATGAACTCCTCGAATGTGCTCTTGAAGTAGCAATATCGAGTGTAAAAGTTCACAATATATTCTAAATTTATATCTGGTCTTCTAGTGGTTAAGCAAAATAATGAGATTTTGTTAAGAAATCATTAGTCACGTCCTACTAGTTCCACATAATTCTCTGAAGTGAATAGTATTGGATTTATATCATTCCCAGAAGAGAATGACGTATTGTTTTAAAAGAAACCAAGAGATTGGACGTGGTGATGAATATCTTTATAGTACTTCTATGATTTCGGGTCAGAAGCTCGTATTGAAAAAACTATCAGTTTTCTCTTTGAGATGATATTATATAACTATTGAATCAAATATTATGATGCATCAAAATGATATGATTCAAAATATTTGTATACTTTTATGATTATCTTAATCATCCGAAATCAATTACGATAAGTCAAATAATTTTCATATGGACGTCCATAAAAGAACTAGAAGATTCTTTTATTATAAAGTCTTCCCACTATGAGCGGAAAGAAAAATTTGCTAGAAGCAAATAAAATGAAATAATTTGACGTTATCTTGATTATCATAGGTGAACTGAAAGTTCATATGATAATTAATTTATGGATGCAATAAGATAAAAGGTCTCATATTCTAACTGCTAAAATCCCAGTGAGGATTGAAGTCCCCGTAGGAAAATTAAGAAATTTAGCAGTCTAATGAACATAAGACATGTCTGAAAGCGTGTGAAACCTATCGATACAAATGATAAAGCATCCTGAAAGAGAAGAATACAAAAAAAGAAATTGGTGCTCCTGAAGAGGTCGTACCCACAAAACAAACAATAAGATCCATTCAAACTTTCTATACAAAATTCTCTCATAATGAAAACTCTTGAAGAGTATAATACTCCTGAAGAGATTTTTCATGAAATGTCTTCCCTTGAAGAGGGACAGGTACCTGAAAATAACGAGATCTCAATATTGCATTTCATGAGTAATGGAGAAATTATGGAGAGAAATAAAACCGTTATCGACAATGTATTTTCATATAAGATGGCACTTGATATTACCAGAAGTAATGAATAAAGTAAACCAAGAACCGTCGAAAAATACCGACGTAAAAATATTGGCCAAAATAGAAATAAACAATTCCTGCAGAATTGATATCACTAGTAAAATGTGATACATATGGACTTGTAGTCCAAACACCAAAGAGGTAATGTTTGTTGAATATCAGTGGGTATTTATATAAAAGAAATGAAAATGTGATATATACATCACAAGTATATTTCCCGCAGAAATAATATTGATATGCTTTGGAAATTAATGAAATTATATTGAGGTTTTTATTAGCTTGATAGTTACTGAAAGTTTGGGTATGCATGATTAACTGCATATTTATATGGATCACTAGATATGAAATGCATGAAGCATATAGTCCTGAAGTATTTATTCTATCAAGTCTCAAAAATCCTTATATGATCTAATACAATCTAAACGCATGTGGAACAAGCTATTTTCCATATATTTTCAGTATTTATATTATTTTTATTGCAGTTTATATAGATAATTTAAATATTATTGAGGCTCCAAAAGAGCTCATGAAAACTGTAGAAACCATGAATTGATTATGAGGAAACATACTCTCCTGTTATGGATGCAATCACATTCAGATTTTTGATTAGTTTGGTAGTTACAAAAAGATTGGATATGCAGTTAATGGATGTGGTCACTGCATATTAATATGGGTCATTAGATCATGACATATATATGAAAATCCCTGAAAGATACAAAATGCCTGAAACTTCTAATTTGAGTACATCCAGAAATATATATGAAAATCCCTGAAGGATATAAAATGTCTGAAGTTTCTAATCTGAATACATCCAGACATATATATGAAAATCCCTGAAGGATATAAAATGCCTGAAACTTCTAATCTGAATACATTCAGAAATATGTATTCTATTAAACTTCAAAGATCTTTATATGGGTTAAAACAATCCGGACGCATGTGGTATAAACGCATTAGCGAATATTTATTGAAAGAAGGATTTGAAAATAATCCAATATGCCCATGTGTTTTTATTAAGAGATTCTGGATTTGTTATTATTGCGGTTGATGATTGAAATCTTGTTGGAACTCCTGAAGAGATCAGAAGAAATGCACATATTTGAAATATAAATAAAAAACCTTTTCGGCTTCAAGGGGAGATAAATAAAATGGAGCATACAGAATATCTACCAGAAGATAGAAACACAATATGAATATTTGTGAGATATTATTTTATTATCTCGAAACAAAATTACAGAAATTTGAGGCGCTTCGCCTCATTCTTTAAACGATCTTGCTCTTCTAAGATTTGCATGGCATCTCTGTCTAAAGGAGTAGGCAATCGAAAAGAAGACTTAAGCAAGGATTTTAATTTCCTATTCTCTTACTTTATTGCTTCTATCTTCATGTTGGACTCCAGAAGAAGTCGCTGAAGGATAGAAATTTTCTCATTGAGTTTGTCAACATCATAAGGTTTGGATTGTAATCACTGAGAAAATGCGACAATAGTTGATGAGTAATGGGTACCGAGATTCACAAGCTCGTAGATAGCTTCAACATCTGACTTATTAGTCAGATCGTTATTGTATTGCACTATAGCACCTACAGTAGAAGCAGAAACAACTGGTTAAGAAGGTGTAGAATAACTCATATATTGGTTACGAGAAGATTACTGGGCCATTGCAGAGTAAGAATGCAGAGAGAGAATGCAGAGTAAGAATGTAGACTAATTACAGAAAAGTAAAGAAGATGGGATACGAATGAAGATGAGCTGAATATGTCTTTTATAGAGAAAATTATGAAAGGAATGACAAAGCATCTCTATTGCTTCACAGCGTTCCTCGTGAAGCATCTCTTTACAAAAGACAAGATATGTAGCATCATAACTCTGCGGCGCCTGACAGCTCCATAAAAGCCATAAAATCATGCGGTACTTGTCTGGTCTAAAAATGTGGCCACCGTTTTTGTTGAATATGGAGGTTGGCGGTTTAATATTGATGACTTCTCCACTAACTATGTTATTTACAAGAACTCCAGAAGAGCACAACTCTAGAAGAGTGAATTCAGAACATTAGAATGCGGAAACTTGAAGACCTATTATCATGCACTTTTCAGGGGGAGTAAAGTCTTGAAGACTTGTGCTGATTGTACTTTTTTCCTTCGCTAAGGTTTGATCCCACTGGGTTTTCCTTTGCAAGGTTTTAATGAGGCAATCTTAAAGCACTTGGCGATATACATAAATATTGTACTCTTTTTCCTTCGTCATTGGTTTTTTCCCACTAGATTTTTCCTTGACAAGGTTTTAACGAGGTATATTCTTTATATGTGGTCATCCAAAGGGGGAGTGTTATAAACCAAAATTGTATGACCACCTTTAGCTAGCCGTCAAATACGACGACCCATAGTCTCCTTTGTGCTCCTATATATATGGATAATCCTTTAAGAATTTAAGAATGAATTCATAAGTTTCATAACAAACATATAAATAAAATCATTATTTCAACATCATTTATAATAAAATTAGTCATTGATGAGATTCACACTTTTCAACTTTTTACTCAAAGATTATGTAAGGTACTGTTATGGAAGTGTGAAAACTTGAAAGTTAGCTGTGAACTGTGAGAAGTTGTGATGTAAATACTGCAGTGCGTAGGGTTAAACGACAGGGAATCTAATAAACATGTGTAATACGAGTTGTAGTTTAGTGGGTTTAAATAGGCACGGTGCCGTTTTGCATTATGAAGAGATACCGTGTGAGTTGTAATACTAGAGGTGAAACGCTGCCGTTGTATTACTTTTCAACTATAAAAACGAACGGGAAGAAGGTGCAACAAATTTCAAAGATATCGTTGACTACGTCTGTAGGTACTAATCATGCAGCGGGATATTATCAAGAAACCCAGAATCTTGAGGAAAACGAAGGTAGTGATGGAGGTCAGTATCGTGAGCCAGTAGATAGGGGAATTTTTAAGAACATCAAGATAGATTTTCCAAGATTTTCTGGGGGGAATCCTAATTCTTGGATCTTTAAAGCTAATCAATATTTTCTATATCATCAAGTGCCTCCGGGACAAAGAATTTTCTTTGTATCTTTTTATATGGAAGAAGAAGCTTTAGTGTGGTTCCAGAATTCTATAGAAGCAGGTCTTTTCCATTCTTGGGAAGACTTTACTCAAGCATTACAAGTGAGATTTGGGCTGGCTGTTTATGATGACCCGATAGAATCTCTCAAGATGTTGAAGCAAGTTGGTACTGTAGTGAGTTACAAAACAGAATTCGATTTGATCTCTAATAGGCTCAAAGGGATTTCAGAACAAAACAAGTTGAGTTGCTTTATTAGTGGCTTGAAAGATGAATTGAAGTTTGCAGTAAAAATGTTTAACCCCAAGAATATGAATGATGCATTTGGGTTGGCCAAGATTCAAGAACAGAATGTTTGGAGTGCAAGAAAGGCTTGGAAATTTAGCTCTTATGATTCAGGAGCTAGTGCACAAAACTCTGCTCAAGTTCCTTCCATTTTGGGCATCCCCCCTAAAAGGCAGGTGATTGCTAAAACTCCTTATCAGAGAATTTCAGATAGTCAAATGTAGGAAAGGAGGAAGAAGGGTCTTTGTTATTTTTGTGAGGAAAAATATCACCAAAGCCACAAGTGTGTTAAACCAAGATTGTATGTCTTGGAGGGAATGGATTTCTCTCAAATAGAGCCGTGTGAGTTGGTAGAAGATACTGAGATATTACAAGAAGAAATATAGTCTCAAGAAGAGCAACCTACTGCTCAGGTGCCCTCAATTTCTATCTCAACTATGATGGGTACATCAAGTCCTCAAACTATAAGGGTCATTGGAAAATTAAAGAAGAAAAAAGTTGTGATACTGATTGATAGTGGGAGCACCCATAACTTTGTAGATACAATGGTAGCAATCAATGCTGGCTTATCTTTACAAAAGTCCAACCCTATGCAAGTTAAAATTGCTAATGGTGATATGGTTAGTAGTGAAGGACTATGTACTAAAGTGGATGTATAGATTCAGGACACTACATTTGTGTCAGATTTTTGTACTTTGGAGTTGGGAGGATGTGATATGGTTTTAGGAGTGCAGTGGTTATTGTCTTTAGGCCCAATTCTGTGGGACTTTCAGAAACTGCAAATGCAGTTTAATATTCAAGGGAAATCTGTGTCCTTACAAGGATTGTCCTCTCCTTGTTTTCCCTTGATTAAAGATGGTGAGATTTCAAGTTTCGTTGGATTAGAGCATCGAAATATGTTCATGCACATGATTTCTGTGCAACCTCAAGAAGGTGTTGTGAAAGAACCTGAGAGGATAACAGAGTTGTTAAGTAGATTTGACAGTGTTTTTGAGGAACCAAATGGCTTACCTCCTCAAAGATCTCATGATCATCAAATTAATTTGAAGCAAGGGGCTGTGCCTGTGAGTGTCAGGCCATATAGATACCCTTATTATCAAAAGACTGAGATTGAAAAGATTGTAAAAGAATTGCTGCAGACTGGAGTAATCAGGCCAAGCCAATCTCCATTTTCATCTCCAGTGTTGTTAGTGAAGAAAGCTGATGGTTCTTGGAGGATGTGCATCGACTACAGGGTTTTAAATGAAGCCACAATCAAAGATAAGTACCATATTCCTGTGGCAGATGAATTAATTGATGAATTGTTTGGTGCAACAATTTTTTCTAAGCTTGATCTTCGATCTGGCTATCATCAAATACGTATGAAAGAAGATGATATCCCTAAAACTGCATTTAGAACACATGAAGGGCATTACGAATTTCTTGTAATGCCCTTTGGTCTCACAAATGCACCTTCAACATTTCAAGGCCTCATAAATGATGTTTTTAGGCCCTTTTTGAGAAAGTTTGTAATTGTTTTCTTTGATGATATCCTTGTATATAGTAAGGATATAGAATCTCATTGTGTACATTTAGCTACTGTGTTAGCAACTTTACAACAAAAATGGCTCTATGCAAAAAGATCCAAATGTCACTTTGCTTGTGAAGAAATAGAGTACCTTGGCCATCTCATTTCAAGAGCTGAAGTCAAAGCAGACCCAAAGAAACTGGAAGTCATGATTAGTTGGCCTATACCAAAGAATGTGAAGGGTTTGAGGGGTTTTCTTGGACTGACTGGGTATTATAGAAAATTTATTAAAGCCTATGGTCTTATAGCAGCACCATTGACTGCATTATTGAAGAAAGATTCATTCCTATGGACTTCAGAAGCTACAAAAGCTTTTGAAGAATTAAAAACAGCTGTCACAAGTCCACCTGTGTTAGCATTACCAGATTTCACGAAGGCATTCATCATTGAGTGTGATGCTTGTGTAAATGGAGTGGGAGCTATCCTAATGCAGGATCAAAGACCTTTGGCATTCTTGAGCCAAGCTTTGAAAGGAAAAAATTTACTGTTGTCAACATATGAGAAGGAGTTTCTAGCCTTAGTGCTAGCAGTTAAGAAGTGGAGGCCTTATATTCTTGGTGGTGCTTTTGTAGTAAGAACAGACCATCATAGTTTGAAGTATTTACTTGAACAGAAGATTGGTACAGCAGCTCAACAGAAGTGGCTTTCTAAGCTCTTAGGCTATGAGTTTACAATCGAATACAAAAAAGGAGTGGATAATAAAGTAGCTGATGCTTTGTCAAGAAGGGATGAGATTGATAATTCTGTTCTATTGAATGCCATTATAGTTCCTAATCCTACTTGGTTAGAAGATATTCGAAGAGCTTATACCAAAGATCCTGTGGTGCAACAGAAGATATCAGAACTGCAGCAGGGTCCATCCACTTCAAAATTGGTTTTGAGGCAAGGCATCTGATAAAGTGCTAAAACTGCAATATTAAGTTGTTAAAATGATTAAATTATTTAACTAAAAAAATGAATTGAACACTTAATTATGTAGTAAATTATAAACTGGAGTCAATTGTTAAATCATGATATTTTACCCTTAAAAAGTTTGTAATGAAGCTAGCACACTCACATAGTTAAGGCACTCATATTTAAACTAAAACTGGAAATTTCTTTCTTTTTCGTTAGAGTGAAGCAAGTTAGCACACATGCAGGGAATTGGAAACTCACGGATGGAGTTGCACTCACACATGCATCACTTGGGCCCACGGTAGAAGAAACACACCTCATGCAGAAAATGTAGTCACGAGTGGAAAGCAGATGCAGCACAGCACATGAACTCACACTCACACCATCACTCGGGACACCACACTTGCAGAAAATAAATGCAGAAAAATAAAGGGAACAAAGCACATGCAGAAAACAGAAAAAAAAGAATGAAGAAGCAGCAGCACTTCAATGCAGAAAAAAAAGGACATATGCAACACACATGCAGAAAAATAAAGAGAACAAAGCACATGCAGAAAACAGAAAAAAAAAAAANTCCCACAGACTTCACATTGAACACTATTATCAATGGCTTATGCAAAGTTGGCCGCACATCTGAGGCAAGGGATAGGTTGAAGAACTTTGTTGATGGGGGTTTTGTTCCCATGTGTTTGACTTACAATAGCATCATACATGGATTTGTCAAGGAGGGTGCCAGTAATTCTGCATTGGCTGTATACAGAGAGATGCATGAAAGTGGAGTTTCCCCCAATGTTGTGACATACACGAGCTTAATTGATGGGTTTTGCAAAAGCAATAATATTGATCTTGCTCTGAAAATGAGGAATGAGATGAAAAATAAGGGTCTTGAATTGGATGTTATCGGATATAGCACTCTTATTGATGCGTTTTGCAAAAGGCGGGACATGGAAAGTGCACGTGAACTCTTCTCTGAACTCTGTGAAGTTGGTTTGGCTCCTAATACAGTTGTGTACAATATCATGATTAGCGGCTTCAGGAATCTAAATAATATGGAAGCGGCTCTTGACTTACACAAGAAAATGATAAATGAGAATATTCCTTGCGATTTGCAAACTTACACGACATTGATTGATGGATTGTTAAGAGAAGGTAAATTGCACATTGCATCTGTAATTTACTCGGAGATGCTTTCCAAGGGTATTATGCCCGACATTGTCACCTATACCGTTCTGATAAATGGTCTTTGTAACAAAGGACAGGTAGAAAATGCCCATAAGCTTTTGGAAGAGATGCATGGGAAGTGCATGACTCCTAGTGCTCTTATTTATAATACTTTGATTGCTGGACACTTTAAGGAGGGGAATCTGCAAGAAGCTTTTAGACTACATGATGAGATGCTTGACAGAGGTGTTGTACCTGATCAGAATACTTACAATATTCTTGTGAATGGGAAGGCCAAGGGAGTAAATACTCTTTCTGCAGATTCATGACTTTAAGTAATTGGTTCACTGGTTATGGTGTATGGAGATGTTGCATTCAGTTTGAAGAGGCTCCACTGAATATTATTCGAAATAGTTCAATTCCTTTGATCTTACTGAAATTTGAGGTACTATTTTCTTTTCTTTTCTTTTGTTTTTTTTTTTTAACTTTATGGGAAGAATATACACTGAAGCTTCTATTATGTCTGTCTTAGGTGTGAATATATTATTATATTCCATACACCAAAGCAATCTCAATATGTTAATCAAGCGTGTTATTAATATCAACTCCTTTGATGCAAATTCTGAAGTTCTCTTCAATTTTTTCTCTTTTTCTTGTTGATGATCGGGATACAATATGCAGTTAGGTTCTTTAAATCTTTAGCTTTAGCTTTTTATGCGTTATAAATGAAGGATGATTTCTCTTCAACTGGAAAAATCTGAGAAGAGTACAAATGAAACTGTCTTGGTTGCTTTTATCACAATTTTGGCCGTATATATCCGAAGCAGATGGGAGATTTCTCCTTTTCAGTGTTTGCTATTGGTGGGGAGATTTGAATCACATGTAATTGTAGTTGTGCGTGTCTAGAGCCAGGAACTGCCATAATTTTGGAGCAAGTTCTTATCTGTTTGGAAATTGTAATTAAATTGAATTTGACGTTGTTTGTAGAAACTAGGGTGGGTGGTGTTGTGTATGTTGATTTACATATTGAAATGCTTGGGTGGATTATGGCCAGTGTTATTGAATAGGTGCCCAGGCTCACTTGAATTGCGGAGCGCTGAGGGAAAAGTACTTCTTGATCTCAAATAAATGCCAAAAAAGCCAAAAAAGAAGGAACTATTGCCTGCAAAGTGCCTCGAATTAAAGGCTGTAGATTTATACACAAGAAAAGAATCCTAAATGAGTGTTTTTAGTATTCATTATATCCTGCACTGCAGAGAGAATTTGTTGAGGCTTAAACATCTCATTAATCATGGGAATAAATTTTTGTTTTGTTTTGTTTTGTTTTTAAGCTGTTATTTGATTTTATACTGATATCTGCTTTCTTATATTTCATTTATTCTCCCCTCCCTTTTATTTACTGGTCTTGCAAGCTGGGTTTTGGTTCAAAAATCAAATGACTCTAGATTGGTATGAATTTGTGACAAATGTAAAATTTTCACTTGAGTATATAGCTTATCTCGGAATGTTTATAGGTCCTTTTTATGTAAGCCTGTTTATTCATCTTTACAATGAGTTTTGCTACATACAAGCAAAGCTGCGTACTAATCTGCGTACCAATACTGATTACTTCATATTCAAAATTTAAATTAGCATTGTTTTTAATAAAATTTACGTTTTGACCAATCACATTAGATTGGTGCATATATTAATACACGATTATGCTTACAACTAAATTTTTCCCTCTACAATATACGAACTTCCGAATTTCATGCAGGTCTTAGTTAAGTGATTTTGAAGGTAAGGCCATGGTGCTTCCTCACCCAGAAAGCAGCGAAGAAAACTGCCCACAACATGTCTAAATCATTATTAGAAGGAGCAAGATCTCTCCCCCCAGGATTGATAATTTGTTACTCAATACTCTTGGGTATTTTGTCCGTGAATTGACCTCGATGCAAACAACAAGAACATCTCTTTCCCAGCACTGAAGCTTTGTTTTTTCTTTCCCAACACTGTTTTTACATAGTTGATTGGTCTGACGTCAATATATTATTGTTGAGAAGGTTTTCTTTTTTTTTTTTTTAATTTTGTTCTGAGGTGTGATGATCACATGTTCATTGATTGATAATAATGATTAAGAAAAATGATATTTATAATTTTTGAGCGTGCAATTTATGTGTATATTTTTTTAAAATAAGTTAATAAATTTGGATCAACATGAATTCTTTTCTTAATGGTAGTCTCTATTGTTCTTAAATATAGCATGCCAAAATTATAACATTATCCCACAACATATTTTACAATTTTTTATATTATTATATTTTAAATTCATAATATTTTTATAAAACAATCTTATTTTGATAAATATTACATTCCTGCGTAAGTAGCTCTCTTCAAAAGTTTTCCATTAGAAAAATGATAATATGTCCTATAAATTTGCTCATTCATTTTGATTACTCATATATTTAATTTTTTTTTTTATTTGATGATTAAATAAGTAACTAATTGTTATAAATTGATTTGTATGACCATATTTAGTCATCAATTAAGATCATTTTTAGCCATCAATTAAGACTATTTAGTCATCAATTAAGACCAATCTTTAACCATTAATTAAAATTTAAGCTATATCTAAACCCCTTTGTACTCTTATATATATGGGTATCATTCACTTGTATATGATTAAGTTTTACATTGAATAACAACTCTTTCTCTTACAATATCATTTCTCTTTTAGTTTTATAACACGTTATCAGCACGAGATTCTGTTGATTCTGAAGATAATGGTTTTCTACTTTAAATAAGTTTTTCAGTATATTATTTGCAATTCCCAAGGTGAGTATTAAAAATTCTATTCCTTATTATTACTTGATAAAATTCTACGTTTATTCACATAGTTTACATCTCAGTTATATCTACGGTGAATTAAAATTTTCAAAATTTACATTTCAGTTATTTCTGTGGTCAATTTTTATTTACATAGTTTATATACAAGTTCTATTTATTTTTTTATACTTGTTATGAATTATTGATAATAAGATTCATCTTAGAATAGAAATGGAGTATCCCTGAATGATCACCCTAAATCAATAATTTTATTGAGTATCTCATAATAAAAGATCTATTGATTCTGTAAGATAGTTTAAGGGAGCGATACGTGTACCAAAAGATTGAGATCCTCCCAAAAGTTCGTTATGATTAATGCACCTGAAGTTGCATAATTGAAATTGTGTAGAGAAAAGTCACTAAAAAATATCTGTTTAAAATAAATGTCTCGAATGTGCTCCTAAAGTAGCAATGTCAAGCGCAAAAGTTCACAAGATATTCTAAACTTATATCTTATATTCTAGTGTTTGAGCAAAATAATGAGTTTTTGTTAAGAAATCATTAGTCACATCTTACCAGTTTCACATTATTCCCTAAAGTGAATAATATTATATTTATATCATTCCCAAAAGCGAATTGTGCATTTTTTTCAAAGAAACTAAGAGTTTGAACATGGTAATGAATATCTTTATGGTACTTCTATAATTTCGGGCCAAAAGCTCGTATTGGAAAAACTACTAGCTTTTTTTTTTAGATGATATTATACAACTATTATGATGCATCAAAAGTGATATGATTCAAAATATTTGTATATTTTTCATTATTAACTTGATCATCCGAAATCAATTACGATAAGTCGAATAATTTTCATATGGACATCTATAAAAGAACCAGAAGATTCTTTTACTATAAAGTCTTTCCACCATGAGCGGAAAGAAAAATTTGATAGAAGCAAATAAAATGAAATAATTCGACATTATCTTAATTATCATAGATGAACTGGAAGTTCAGATAATAATTAATTTATGGATGCAAGAAGATAAAAAATGTCTCATATTCTAGCTACTAAAATTCCAGCAGCGATGATTGAAGTCCTCGTAGGACAATTAAAAAATTTAGCAGTCTAATGAACATAAGACATGTCTAAAAGCTTAGAAGACCTATTGATACAAAAGATAAAGCATCCCGAAAGAGAAAAGCACAAAGAAAAAAAATTGGTGCTCCTGAAGAGGCCGTACTCACAAAACAGGTAATAAGATCCATCCAAACTTTCTGTACAAAATTCTCTCATAATAAAACTCATGAAGAGTATATTCCTCCTGAAGTGATTTTTCATGAAATGTCTTTCCTTGAAGAGGGATAGTACCTGAAAATAACGAGATTTCGATATATTTCATGAGTATTGGAAAAATTTTGGATAGAAATAAAACCTTTATCGACAACGTATTTTCATATACAATGGCACTTGACATTACCAGAAGTAATGAAAAAAGTGAGCCAATAACCGTCAAAGAATACCGATATAAAAATATTGGCCAAAATAGAAAGAAACAATTCCTGCAGAATTGATATCACTAATAAAATGTAATACATATGGACTTGTAGTCCAAACACTTAAAAGGTGATACTTGTTGAATATCAATGGGTATTTGTATAAAGGAAATGAAAATGTGATATATAAATCACGAGTCGGTTTCTTTCAGTAATAAAATAGAGAGAAAATCACTCGCCTGCGACAACGGTAACAACTGTTCACTGAGGAACTCGGAAACGAAAACCGTAATTGCCACGGAGGAACATTGGGCTAATGCAATACAGGTAAATTGCAACTTTTTCATTAATAATTTTCTTGACATTATTTATTAGTGTTGTTGAGGATTTTTGTACAGTTTCTCATTGTATTCATGCCCTAGTAATTTTTTACTTATGTTAGGTGTGTAGTAAATGGAGGAAGTTTAAGACGAACGGATGTTGAGACTATAATCTCCTTTGTGTGATTTTCAATCAATCTATGGCCACAAGGGTCCTCCATTATGCCTCTATGCAAGAACCTCTCACGTGTGAGGAGGAGTACCGCCTTGAGGAGGAGCTGGGACGGGGCCCTGTATTGGGAACTACCACAAATGCGCCCATTGACATAGATGAGGTGGACATAGACATAGATGGGTTGTCCCATAGATAGGCAGGGAGTACTAGTCTATTGCGTTGTTGGCCTCAGATGGAAGCTAACAACGCAATAGAAGGTGCATCGAGTTGTAACCAGTATCCAACATGAGATGAATACCAAGATTGGACAAGGCGTGATCCCACACATTAGGATCACATTGCCATTCTAATAGCTACCGTAGAAGAGAAGGAATCTATGAGGCTACTGGTTCAACGAATGCTGCAGCATAACATTGGTTTACGCGGACAAGACTATATAGTTGCAATCCTCAATGGACATCCCAATAATTGTTATAACATGTTCCAAATGTAAGTATATGCATGCCAAGCATTATACAATACATTACAGATGAATGACATTCTGGAATCAACAAGAGAGGTTTCCATGGAGGAAACTGTTGCAATGTTTGCATACACCGTCAGACATGGGTAAGTTCAACAAGTCACGGGTGAGCGGTTTCAACATTCAAGTGAAACCATTAATCGACATGTCTACACAATGATATGAATACTACGTCACCTTGCATCTAAGGTGATTGTACCTACACATATCGCTGGGGTTGTGCCTTATATTGAAGGCACTATCAGACATTATCCATATTTTGAGGTAACAATTTCTTACTCTAGGTTAAGGAAAGCGATATGTGGTTGACACTTTATAGCGTGGTCGGTCTAATTTATTAAAAATTTGAGAACTCACAATTTCATTATATGATTGCAAAAATGTTATGGTGCAATCGACAGGAAGTATATCGACGCAACTAACACATATATATCTCGGCATCAACGAGTTAACCAAAATGTACTGGCAACATGTGATTTTGATATAAAATTCACGTTCATATACACTAGGTGGGAGGGCATTATCCATGATGCGCGCATATTTATGGATGCATTGAGTCGTCCACTGATCAATTTTCTATGGCCTCATAAGAGTAAATATTATTTGTTAATTAATTTCTAGACGAGCGGTATTTCGTAAACATTATTAATGTTTTTAATATTTTTCAGGTTATTATTACTTAGTAGATTCCGCATTTCCGTACACTGAGGAATTTATGCCCCCATATCCTAGGATGCAGTATCATAGGTTTGAACATCACGACAACCTTTCATTCCATGAATATCAAGATTATTTCAATTATATGAATATTATTTCAATTATCGGTATTCTTCTCTTTGGAATATTATTGAGCGGACTTTCGGTGTGTTAAAAAAAGGATTTCAAATTTTGCGATGAATGAACCCATACAAGCCAACAAGGCAACGATATATTGTCGTAGCATGTTGTGTCATACATAACATTATTCGCACGATTACACTCGATAATCGCATATACCGTCGTTTTACCAATCCGGATCGTTATGAAGGCTAGACAATTGAAGATAACCCGGCTTATCTGTTGTGTACTCCTGACATGTCATCTACGTCGGCCCAAGGCATGGCCGTAACTAGGGAATCAATCGCACTACTTATGTGGGCACATAGGAGTGCGAATTGATAGTTGTAATATTTTTCATGGTATTGTATGACCATTTTTGTACATGTCGAACATGTTTTGAAAATTGAAAGCTTCATATTGTTATATATAAGTATTTTTTATTAGCAAACCTTTTAAATGAGAAATATAACTGATGTTAAAGTTAAGTGGAAATTTATGTAAAAGATCGAATATTGGCTTTTATCACTTTTACGAGAACACTAGCAGTAACAAAATTGATAATGGGTGGAGTATGAGAATATCGTCTTCATAATTAAAATAAAACAGTTTTTTTTACAAATTTAGAATTAAATAATTTCCGTTCTCAAAAGATTTTAAATGAGCAACCTGGTTTTATAATTTAAAAATTTTTAATTAAATAAGTATCGGCGTGGAAAAAAATATCTATTATAATAAAACATTTATTATAATTTACATATTTTTAATTAATAAAATTTTGGAGTGAAAAAAAGGTGAAATAACTCACATGGGGTTTGTTATCATAATATATAGCCAAAGTTTAGAATCAAATGGGGGCATGAGAATATTATATGAATAATTAGTTGATATTATATATTTTTGATTTAAATAAATTTATCTCAAAAGAAGCTTGTGCAAAATTCATTTTTAAAAACATTGGAAAACATTTATCATAATAATTATGTTTATAAATACAACATATAAATAAACTCATTATTTCTATATTATTTATAATAAAATTAATCATTGATGAGATTCACATTTTTTAACTTTTTACTTAAAAATTAACAACTCAACCTATTTCATATATCCAAATATCATCAAATTCTTCTCAACAGGACCTGCGATATCTACTATAACTATTTACAACCCTTCTAACTATGTTCAACACCCGATCGTATCCTCGAAAATGTGATATTGAACATGCCTTTTGATCTGTTTGGCCAAATGTCGTGTGCTAATATTGTTCCCCCAGACTCCCGCCCAAAGCCGTCTGGAAGTATTTCAAGTGAAAAAATGGAAAAAGTGGTGGCCAGCCCCAGAGAATGGATCAATCGGAACGAGAGCGCCAAAGCGATGCTCGCTAGGGTTTTAACAGCGCGACCCTTGTTGCTTCTTCCCCCACTTCATAGGGTTCCCCTACGCGTCGGTAATGTGGTTGAGCTTCTCGGCACTTCTCCTTCTGCCAAAACCCACATCCTGATTCAGGTCCCAGATAATGATTTCCTTTTATCTTCATTATTTTCATATTTTTGTACTAGAACTGGTCTATGATCATCCTATTGATAATAACGCTAGAAGAAAAAAGAATTATACTGATTGCATATTTGAAGCTTAATTCAACTCAACTTACGATTATTACTCCGATGATATTCTCCATAATTAGATGTTTGTAGGCTGCAGTGAGTTGTGTTCTTCCTAAAGAGTGGAATGGGGTGCACTATGGAGGCCTCGACCGCTTGGTAATGTTCATTGACTTGGACTGTCGGTTTGATATTTTGCGCCTTTCTAAAATGCTGAAGCATCGAATAAATGGGGAATCTAATGGTAAGAATCTGTACCCCTTCCATTCTTTGCCGATAAAAGGGTAAATCCATGGCTAAGAGATACCATACTTTAGCTTATGGATTATACTATTGACCATCCTCTCACCATTCTACGTGGTATCAACTGGTTGGAAAGCTATATATCTGCCACTCATTTGATGCCACATCAGAGATGATGAAAGTATGATGGTGACGATGAATAGCATTTTTCTTAGTTTATTAACTGTCAATTTGTAGTATTACACCATCAGTTTCACCTGATATAGCATTCCAATTCTTATACTCATGGTACTACTTGACATTTTGTCTGAAAAAATAAAAATTACATAGTCACTGACATGGTCCAACACCTATACAAGGGCGTCACCTATGCTAGGTGATTTAGTGATACAAGAAATTCTTGTAAGTTCATACCACTATAATCTATTACAGAAGTCCGATGGAATAAAGTTTTTAAAAAAGAAAGTTCTAATCTCATGCATTGACCACTCAAGATCTTCAAAGCTTCTATCATTCCCCTTCTCCCAAAGGCACCACCCACAGGCACATTGGAGCCATCTTCCAGATTTCTACGATCTGTGAATTGCCCTGAAGGCATCTCCAAGAAGCTAGAAGATCAATTACTCTTCTCGGCATCACCCAAGCTATCCTAGCAAATATTTCATCCCACAAGGTCATGGAAATTTCACAATGAAGTAGTAGATGATCAACACTCCCCACTCTTTTTGCACATACAAGACCAATCCATGATAATAATTCGATGTTTCCTTACATTATCTAAGATGACGATCTTCCCTAAAGAAGCCATCCTTATGAAAATACTGCTTTTAGTGGAGCCTTAGGGGTTGTTTGGGAAACAAATCCCATCTCATCTCATCTCAAAATTTCTCAAAATTTCCTTACCAACATCATTCAAACACATAGTTTTCAATTTAAAAAAATTTTCAGCTTTTTCATCTAATCATTACCTAATCATTACAACTTTATCAAACTTCCAAACAAAACACAAAAAAAATTCAAACTTTTCAAATTCCAAAACAGAAATAATATTAAACAATTATATTCTAACAATATTTTAACTTTATATTATTTTTATTCAATTCTTCCTCTCATTTTCCAAAACCCAATAAAACATCATAACTCAAAATCATTTTACTACTATTCATAGATTACTCAAAAAAATGGACTTGCGTTATGAGTAGCAAGGGATTGGTAAAAATGAGCGAATGGTGAATTTCCCTTTCTTTGTAGGATGCAAAGAAATCATATCTTCAATTTCCTCCCTCGAGAATTCATCTACCTCTTATAGAGACATTTTGAGATTATGATATACTCTTCTCCACCAGCATGCTCAATCTCTATTCTCTAGACTTGTGAAAGAATTTTGTCCATCCCACTCACCAAGCTAATGGGACGATAATCTTTTATCTGTATCACACCTAGTCTTTTGGGAATGAGAGCAATGAAGGTTGCATTGAGACTTTTTCAAACTTGACATTTTCATGGAATTCGTGGAAGACCCTTATGATATCTTCCTTGATCACTTCCCAACATGTTTGAAAGAAGGCTATAGAGAAACCATCTGGGTCTGGAGCTTTGTCACTTGCCATACTTCTTAACACTTTTTGGATCTCCACTCCACCTCTTCAAACGACATCTCGAGCCCCCCTTGCTTCTTGTAAATCAAGAGCATAAAAAACTAGTCCATGTAACTTCGATCTCCAAGAGAATTCTTCTGAAATCTTTTTCTTGTAGTAGAGCTATATGATCCAAGATCTCAGGGAGGTTAGAGGTAGGCACACCATTCACCATTAACATCTCTATGGCATTGTTTCTCCTATTGAAGAAGGGAGTTGAAAAGAAAGCNTTTATACTATGTTCATGCTAGTCCATTAGCTATTCAGGATTCCATAAATCCTTACATAGGGCCAGAACTGATTTTTATTGGCCTGGTCTTAAGCTTGAAGTGAAGAAGTCTATTAGAGAATGTGAAGTGTGTCAAAGAAATAAAGGGGAGAACATATTGCCAGTTAGGTTATTACAACCCTTACCTATTTCTCAACAAATATGGACTGATGTATCTATGGATTTTGTGGAGGGACTGCCTTTGTCAAAAGGGTTTTCTGTAGTCATGGTGGTGGTTGATAGACTATCAAAGTATGCACACTTCTTAGCCTTGAAACACCCATTTACAGCAGCCACAGTTGCTGCATTATTTCTGAACAACATCTTTAAACTCTATGGGATGCCCAGCTGCATTGTTTCTGATCGAGGGGCCACTTTTACAAGCTCTTTTTGGAAGGAATTTTTCAAGTTACAAGGAGTAAATTTTTCTTACACCTCAGCATACCATCCTCAATCTGATGGTCAAATTGAGGCAGTAAACAAATGCTTGGAACACTTTCTAAGATCATTCTCAGTTGACAAACCCAGGGGTTGGTTTGATTAGTTACCACTTGCTGAATGGTGGTATAACACCACTTGTCATACCTCCACTAAGATGACACCTTATGAAGCAGTGTATGGTGTCCCTCCTATGAAGTTGCAGCAGTATATTCCTGGTTTTTTTTCATAATCAGGCTGTGGATGAGTCACTCAGAACAAGAGAAGAAGTGTTAGCAATACTGATGCTGGCTCAAAATAGGATGAAACTGTTTTATGACAAAAGACATATTGAAAGAGAGTTCATGGTAGGTGATTGGGTCTATTTAAGGCTTCAGCCTTATAGACAAACTTCCTTAGCACTTCGAAGGAATATGAAGTTAGCACCAAAATTTTTTGGTCCATTCCAAGTTGTCAGCAGAATTGGACAGGTTGCATATAGATTGGATTTACCCTCCCAATCTTGTTTGCATCCAATTTTTCATGTGTCCTCTTTAAAAAAGAAACTAGGCTCACATATATCTCCCTTATCTACACTACCACCAGTTGATGCACAAGGAGATCTTGAGCTTGAACCACATCAGATTTTGGAGCGCAGGAGCAGAAAGGTTAATAACAGGGCTGTTGTTGGAAGTGTTGGTTCAATGGTGAGCTGCTGCACCAGAAGAAGCAACCTGGGAGTCCTACTGGAAGCTCAAGGAAAGGTTTCCCCACCTTGTGGGCAATGTGCTTTGAAGGGGAGGAGTATGTAAGGTACTGTTATGGAAGTGTGAAAACTTGAAAGTTAGTTGTGAATTGTGAGAAGTTGTGATGTAAATACTGCAGTGCGTAGGGTTAAACGACAGGGAATCTAATAAACATGTGTAATACGAGTTGTAGTTTAGTGGGTTTAAATAGGCACGGTGCCGTTTTGCATTATGAAGAGATACCGTGTGAGTTGTAATACTAGAGGTGAAACGCTGCCGTTGTATTACTTTTCAACTATAAAAACGAACGGGAAGAAGGAGGAAGTATCGAAGAATTCAGATCATTTTCCCTCTCATTTCTCTGTTTCCTCCTCTTTCTTTCTTCTTTACGTCTATTTCCTGGAGATTGACTCTCTCAAACGAGTCTATAGAAGGGCCCAACAACTCAACATAGTTCATGAATCCAAATATCCAAATACATCAAATTCGTTCTCAACAGGACCTGCGATATCTACTCATAACTATTCACAACCATTCGTAACTATGTTCAACACCCGATCGTATCCTCGAAAATGTGATATTGAACATGCCTTTTGATCTGTTTGGCCAAATGTCGTGTGCTAGTATTGTTCCCCCAGACTCCCGCCCAAAGCCGTCTGGAAGTATTTCAAGTGAAAAAAATGGAAAAAGTGGTGGCCAGCCCCAGAGAATGGATCGATCGGAACGAGAGCGCCAAAGCGATGCTCGCTAGGGTTTTAACAGCGCGACCCTTGTTGCTTCTTCCCCCACTTCATAGGGTTCCCCTACGCGTCGGTAATGTGGTTGAGCTTCTCGGCACTTCTCCTTCTGCCAAAACCCACATCCTGATTCAGGTCCCAGATAATGATTTCCTCTTATCTTCATTATTTTCATATTTTTGTACTAGAACTGGTCTATGATCATCCTATTGATAATAACGCTAGAAGAAAAAAGAATTATACTGATTGCATATTTGAAGCTTAATTCAACTCAACTTACGATTATTACTCCGATGATATTCTCCATAATTAGATGTTTGTAGGCTGCAGTGAGTTGTGTTCTTCCTAAAGAGTGGAATGGGGTGCACTATGGAGGCCTCGACCGCTTGGTAATGTTCATTGACTTGGACTGTCGGTTTGATATTTTGCGCCTTTCTAAAATGCTGAAGCATCGAATAAATGGGGAATCTAATGGTAAGAATCTGTACCTCCTTCCATTGTTTGCCGATAAAAGGGTAAATCCATGGCTAAGAGATACCATACTTTAGCTTATGGATTATACTATTGACCATCCTCTCACCATTCTACGTGGTATCAACTGGTTGGAAAGCTATATATCTGCCACTCATTTGATGCCACATCAGAGATGATGAAAGTATGATGGTGACGATGAATAGCATTTTTCTTAGTTTATTAACTGTCAATTTGTAGTATTACAGCATCAGTTTCACCTGATATAGCATTCCAATTCTTATACTCATGGTACTACTTGACATTTTGTCTGAAAAAATAAAAATTACATAGTCACTGACATGGTCCAACACCTATACAAGGGCGTCACCTATGCTAGGTGATTTAGTGATACAAGAAATTCTTGTAAGTTCATACCACTATAATCTATTACAGAAGTCCGATGGAATAAAGTTTTAAAAAAGAAAGTTCTAATCTCATGCATTGACCACTCAAGATCTTCAAAGCTTCTATCATTCCCCTTCTCCCAAAGGCACCACCCACAGGCACATTGGAGCCATCTTCCAGATTTCTACGATCTGTGAATTGCCCTGAAGGCATCTCCAAGAAGCTAGAAGATCAATTACTCTTCTCGGCATCACCCAAGCTATCCTAGCAAATATTTCATCCCACAAGGTCATGGAAATTTCACAATGAAGTAGTAGATGATCAACACTCCCCACTCTTTTTGCACATACAAGACCAATCCATGATAATAATTCGATGTTTCCTTACATTATCTAAGATGACGATCTTCCCTAAAGAAGCCATCCTTATGAAAATACTGCTTTTAGTGGAGCCTTAGGGGTTGTTTGGGAAACAAATCCCATCTCATCTCATCTCAAAATTTCTCAAAATTTCCTTACCAACATCATTCAAACACATAGTTTTCAATTTAAAAAAAATTTCAACTTTTTCATCTAATCATTACCTAATCATTACAACTTTATCAAACTTCCAAACAAAACACAAAAAAAATTCAAACTTTTCAAATTCCAAAACAGAAATAATATTAAACAATTATATTCTAACAATATTTTAACTTTATATTATTTTTATTCAATTCTTCCTCTCATTTTCCAAAACCCAATAAAACATCATAACTCAAAATCATTTTACTACTATTCATAGATTACTCAAAAAAATGGACTTGCGTTATGAGTAGCAAGGGATTGGTAAAAATGAGCGAATGGTGAATTTCCCTTTCTTTGTAGGATGCAAAGAAATCATATCTTCAATTTCCTCCCTCGAGAATTCATCTACCTCTTATAGAGACATTTTGAGATTATGATATACTCTTCTCCACCAGCATGCTCAATCTCTATTCTCTAGACTTGTGAAAGAATTTTGTCCATCCCACTCACCAAGCTAATGGGACGATAATCTTTTATCTGTATCACACCTAGTCTTTTGGGAATGAGAGCAATGAAGGTTGCATTGAGACTTTTTCAAACTTGACATTTTCATGGAATTCGTGGAAGACCCTTATGATATCTTCCTTGATCACTTCCCAACATGTTTGAAAGAAGGCTATAGAGAAACCATCTGGGTCTGGAGCTTTGTCACTTGCCATACTTCTTAACACTTTTTGGATCTCCACTCCACCTCTTCAAACGACATCTCGAGCCCCCCTTGCTTCTTGTAAATCAAGAGCATAAAAAACTAGTCCATGTAACTTCGATCTCCAAGAGAATTCTTCTGAAATCTTTTTCTTGTAGTAGAGCTATATGATCCAAGATCTCAGGGAGGTTAGAGGTAGGCACACCATTCACCATTAACATCTCTATGGCATTGTTTCTCCTATGTGAATTAGCTATCCAGAAGAACTTGGTGCATTTAACTCCCTTCTTCAATGATAAGGCTCTCGATTTTGGTCTCCAAGATATATCCTCAAACAGAGAAACTCACTCAAGTTCTGCAATCAGTTGATTTTTACCTAGACCTCTCCACTTTTGACATGTCCCTCTCCTCTTATACCCTTCAATCCCTTGAGTTCCCGGTGGGAGGAACCCTTTATTTTTCTTTTTGGTGTACCATATAATAAGCAAAGTTATCCGAGTGAAAGGGCCAAACACAGTATTTATTTTAAATACCTTTGCAACCTGAAAATAGGAACTTTAGAAATGGGTCAACTATATGCTTTGTTATCATTTTGCTTTGTACTACATATAATGTATGAAGCCATGTGAAACAATTCTTCATTCTTTTCCTTATTCTCTATTGTTAAGAATGAGAATTCAATGCTGGCCAATTGACCTGTCTATGCAGTCATAGAAAAGGACTGTAGCTACTGTTACACATGATATAGGAATCCTGATTTCATTTTATTTCCTTGAACAAAAATAAGTTTTTTAATCTCTTTATTCATATAGAACTTGAGCAAGTAATAATTTAATTTGTTGTAGTTTTGTTTGAATTTTTTAGGATCAATAAAAAAAAAAGATCAGGAGCACATGGATTTTGACTTATGGAGCAATGATACAAAAAATAGTCCTACTTATGATGAGGAATTATATTCTTTGTGCATGAGACGGTTCTTGTTCATTCGCTGTTATGATAGTTTTCAGTTTCTTGCCACTCTCAAGGTGAGGATATCTTTCTTTATTTTTTATCCTTTTTATCTCTAAATAATTTTTCTGTTTTTCATGCTCATGTTATTTCTTTGCCTTTTCTACACATAAAAAAAAGAACTCTTTGAGTTTCCCATAAACTTAGAGGCCAAGAATAGATCCACACAGCTTAGGAGATATAAAGTGAAAAATAATGCTCCTCGGAGCAGGAATAATGATAAAATTATGCTCCCACAATAGTTCGTGCTTCATTGGAGGAAAATTATCATAACCTCATAGTAATTATTTGGTAACTGCCTCCATTTACTTTATGTGGAAGTCAAAGTTGATCTACTTAAGATATTAGAATTTACAATGAAAGTTTCTTTTTGATAGGTCAATTTACACTGAAAGTTATGTGCTGCCAGAAGTCAAATATAATACGAACATATTAGGATATACCTTGAGCCTGCCCAATTTGACAAATAATTTTTGCCTTCACGAAGATGCCCATATAATAGTTTTTCTAAAAAAGAAAAGAAAAACCCATTAGAAATAAAACTCAACTTTATTGTTGGGTTCGTTGATCATATTCCGAATTGTCCAAGATCCAAGAGCGAGATGGTTCAATATATCTCCTCCAATAACAAAATAAGGGCAAGCAAGATCAGATAATGATTCACTAGAATGAATGGAAGGAAAGCATAGCAAAGAAGGATAAGACATCACGTAACTTCGAAAAAAAATGCTCCAAAATCTAAAAATGCAAAACAGGGGGAATGAGAAGAAAATGAATGATGAGAACCAGTACAAAAAGCCTCTAATATGGATAAAAATAGCATTTAGATATATCAGAATGTTGCATCAAATGTCGTGAAATTTAATATATGTGGACTGCGTAATCTTTTAGGGAACCATGTCATTTGTCACTAATAGTTCCTAGACTTACCTTCTACTTATCAAAAAAGTTCCTAGACTTACCTTCTACTATTCAATGTGTCACATGCCATTGCTTTTATTCTCTAAAGTTTGTTCCATGGTTTGAGTGTGTCCTAGAATGCCCACGTTGAGACTCCTAGAAGTTCCTTGTTAGACCACAAGGTTTATCACTCCTTTCCTCTCATTTTCTACTTTCTTTGAATTGTGGGTCACAATCACATCTTAGTAAGACTTCCTTTTAAACCTCATCCAACCCTAAAAATCATATTCCATAAATTCCTATAATTTCTACTGGTGATGAGTACTATTCAAAGGCCCTGGACAGCAAATCTATTTTTCTTGTCATTTTACACCGTCACTTCTGCCCTCGTGTTTGCTTGACCTTGCTCACTGGAGATAGAATAAATTGTCTTACAACAAAGATGCTTGTTGATGGGAATTTCAAACTCCATGGTGATATCTGAGCATAAACTTGTTCTTATGACCTCCTGCTTTGCACTTTATTAGGTAAGTAATTATAATTCTTTATATGTTAATGTTGATGAAAATGAAATGCACGCACATTGTAGTTCACTGGAATACACTTGCCAATAAGTTAGTAAATGCGAAGTTTTATTAAAGCCATGAGCACTGATCTATAATCCATCCCTGACATGTTTTGGCATGATGGACCACTTTGTGCCAACCTGCTGCCAGTAAACCTTCCAGCTCATTGAACTATCAATTCTTTTTTAGGTCATTGTATCAAACAAAAAGGGGTTATCTTAAGATTAGATGGCAGAATAGTAACAATAATAAAAAATTGAATCAAAAAGTTTTAGAGGTGTTCTTTCCTTTTCTTTTCTCCAAGAATTACTCTTTCGAAAAGCATCATCCACCATGTTAGCAATGGCAGATATTACTTTAAGATGTGCATGCCAAAAAAGAAGCATATGATAATTAAATTAGCATGATTACATTTATTTTTAAAGAATTATTTGCTTCCTAAAACCATTTATATGCCATATTCCTGTTTAAAACTGTCGCATTTATTTTGGTTCTATTTACTGTGGAAGATCTTATATATTCTGTTCTTTAACTTTCCTGATTATAGACATTGCACTATCGGATTCGGAAGGAACAAGAACTGCATGGCATTAGTGTTCATATACTCATGATTGACGGGTTTGTTTTCTAATATGGAACATTACATATCTGCATTGTTTTTTGAGGATTTTGTTAATGGCATTACCAATTCATGTTTCGGGTGTTGATATTTTTCTTTGCAGTTTATGTTACATTGTTATGCTTGGTTAATTTTTAGAAGTGGTTAGTTTTTTCTTTTTATTTTTATGTGGGTGGGGCTACAATTTTCACTTCAAAAGCTTCTCGAGTTTTAGCTCATTACTATAATCATTATTTTAATTTCTATAATTTTTGTGGTTATCATCATTAGTATAGAATATAGGTACATCATTTTCGTCTATAATTTAAAGAATTAGTGTACGATACTAAGAAGGGTATGGTCATGTCACTTACCTTGTAGAGCTAATCCAATAATTTAATCACAAAGCTCGTCACCTATATAAAATAACATATCTTCAATTAGTTCTAATCAAGTGTGTGCTAATATTCTAAATAATTAACATATACTAACTTTAAGAAAATAATTTATGTTGTAATTAAAAATAATTATTTAATATTGATAAAAAATCAAACTCAGAAGGGACTGAGAAGGTGGCCTAGTGAGTTTCGGTAAGTTCGAGTATAATGGGAGTCCTGAGAAAGTTAGTTATTGAATAAAAAAGACTTCATCTTGATTAGGGAGGGAGGCTTCTTGATCATAACAGAGAGGAGTTGGAAGGTTTGGGGAAAGCAATGTTACACTGGTTAATTAGAGTATTGGAGGAATGCCTGAGGGGTGGGATGAAGGAGATGTATGCTACGACAAGAAAGGTGATAGAAGCTTCATAGCAAAGAGGTGCTCAAATACTCGCGGCAGATATATGGCACTGGTGGAATATGGTGGGTGTGGAAGGCGTAACTTTATCTTCATTCTAGAAGATGTGGAGGGAGGGGTTGGAGGAGGTTGGCAGATGTGATGAAGGCCCCTTATCTCGGAGGAAAAAGGTGTGAAACATAATGGAGTTGGGATTCTGCAGAGGTTACTAGGGATGAGGTTCAATAATCAGCATCAGTTGTATAGGGAGGCATTGGTACAGTCCAGGGAACAACATAGGGGGTGGAGGCACTGGCGGTAGGGAAACTTATGGTAATGGCCAGAAGCCAGTAATGGTTCTTAAGCCCTCGGGTATAGTACGTATGCAAAGGGAAGGAGGTGGTTAGGGTTGAGCACCAACAATTTCGGACTTGGACTACCCTACTTCTGACTCCTACTCCGATTCACATAGTCTTTGATTCGACTGTTGTCGAAGTCGGAGTCGGATTTTGATTTTTTATTGGGCTTTTTTTCTTAGGCCATTTAAATTTCAATTTGACAATTTTGGGCTCTCACTAATCGGATTGGGCTTCCAGATTTCAGTTTTATTTTAAAAAACATTTTTTCAAATTTCAATTTTATTAAAACATAACCAAAATTGAAAAAATAAATCATTGTACAAATTAATTTATTATAAATTAGTATTAATATTATTATAGATTAATGTTTATACATTAGTATTATATTTTATTATACATTGATTATTATGCACTACTGACACATGTTATTATACTTTAGTTACTATAAATTAGTATTGCATGTTATTATAAATTTTTATATTTGTGTTTGTACATAATACATAGTATTAAATATTATTATACATTAGTTATTATATAATTACTATTACATGTTATTATATATTAGTGTTTATGCATTAGTTGTTATCATACATTAGTGTTACATGGTAGTAATCGTTGATGGTATAGTGTTTACATATACTAAACTATTATTAGTTAATTTAGCCTATTTATATTCTAGTATAAGTATATTATTCTATAATAATTTGCTCATGCTAGTATATTATTGAATTTAACTAACTATATAAGTTATAGTTATATAATATAATATCTAAATGATTAATATATAAAAAATACATATGTTTTTATAAATATGTACAATATCATAGTTGGAGTCAGAGTCGGACAATTAAAGTTGGAGCAGAGTCGGAGTCGGTACAATCTCTACCTCTGACTCCGACTTTTTTGGTGAAAAAACTCCGACTCCGATTTATCAAAGTACCGACTCCGACTTTTTTGGTGAAAAAACTCCAACTCCGATTTATCAAAGTCGGAGCGGAGTCGGTGTGGAGTTGGAGTTGGATTTTCGGATTTTTGCTTAGCCCTAGAGGCGGTGGCAGGTCCTTTGATGGCTTTTCGGAGAAAGGCGTGCACGCTACCTTACGAAAAATGCAAACACGGGTGGAAGAACTATAGGAGCAAATCAGTTTATTGATACGGTTCATTGAGGAAGATAAGGAGGTGGGCTTGGGCTTGGACCAAGAGATAGAACAAGGATGGGGGCAAGTTGAAGTTGTGGGCTTATTGGATGGTTAAGGGTCAAACTGAAGGGCCTAAGGGCCAGGTTTGTGGGCCATAGCCCATGGGGCTCGTCAAGGGTGAATCCAAAGTAGAAGCCCAGCCTGTTTGGAGAATCAAAGTGGGAGGAGGCTAGCCTCTCAACCGGCAAGATGTTGCAGGGTGTGCCGACGGAGAAGATCCGGGTGGGAAGTTGTCGGTTCTGACTAACCAGGTGGAGACGATGACGTTGGAAGATGTCAAATTTGTTCCTAGGGCTGTCGCACAAATGAGTGTCAATATTTAGTTCCAACAAGGACAGATAAGGGCCGAGACGGACAGAGGTGGAGAGCCCCCTCTTGAGATTCAGCCGGTAGCTTTGCCGGCGAGTGACTTTTACCCATTGGTGTAGCCTGTGTTCTAATTTCAGAGTCTGGGAGCAATGGGAGGGAGGCTGTGGGGCCTTTAAGGATGCTAGTTGTTACAAACTTACAAGGGACTCCTTTGAATGGGGGGAAAGGCCTATTTTGTATTGAGAAAAAATAGAAGTGCCGATGAAGACACAGTGGGCACCCAGGGATGCGATTAACTTGAGGGGGGACCCAATTCCACTACAGTACCTACTACCAGATCAGTCTAGTGTTTCTGACTGGGTGTTGCATAAGGTAAAGGAAATCCAACATTGCATAGGATTTGAGTGTGGAGGTTTTGAGGAACAATTTATGGCTTTACTAATAGCCATTGAAGTGGGACATGATCAGTTAAAGAAATCAGATTCTAAAAAACAGCGGGAACTAAAGAGGTAACATGGTCTATAAATTATTATGGTAGCTCAAGCTCCAGACACCAGTAGAGAAAGAGCTAAGGGGAGGGGACAAGCTCCACATTTATGAAGCCCACAATAGTATCTTGGAATGTCTGAGGGCTTAACGTGGCAAATAAGCACCTTTGGGTGAAAAAACTTGCTTCGTGAGTGGAAGGCGGACCTTGTGTGTTTACAGGAAATTAAACTGAAATTTATCACAAGGAGGATTGTTCGGAGTTTCTGGAGCTATACATATATGGATTGGGCCTATCTTGCTTCTAATGGGGCATCAGTAGGTGTTTTGATGATGTGGGATAGAAGGGTGGTGGAGAATTTGGAGTTTATTGGGGAGTACATAGTGGTATGTTCTTTTAAAAGTGTAGATGATAATTTTGTATGGGCCTTTTGCTGGCATTTACGGGCCAAATCTGGACAGCAATATAAGATTATTGTGGGAAGAACTTGCTGGAATCTATAGCTAGTGGAATTTACCATGGTGAATAGGTGAAGATTTCAATGTTATACAATTCCGAAGCAAACATTCAGGAGATAGCAGGCTACTACCAGAAATGACAGAATTCTCGGAGTGTATTTTTTACTTGGGTTTGGTGGATATCCCCCTAATGGGAGGTGCATGTACATGGTCTAATAATCATATGTGGTCTAGATTGGATAGATTCTTAGTCTCATCAGAGTGGGAAACACACTATCCGAACCTTTGCCAAAAGAGGTTGCCTCGCCTTTGTTTGGATCATTTTCCACTATTATTAGATTGTGGGGGCATTCAATGAGGGCGTCGGTATTTGAAATTTGAGAACATGTGGCTGAAATCGAAGGTTTTGTGGAAAGTGTATGGTAGTGGTGGTCTTTGTATCAGATCCATGGTACCCCAAGTTTTATTTTTGCAAGTAAACTGAAAGCTTTAAAGAATAATTTAAAGTTATGGAACACTCAATCATTTGGTGATGTAGGTGATTGTAAAAGGTCCATGTTGGTGGAGCTTCAGGAGGTAGAGAGGACACAAGAGGGTTGGGGCTCTCTCCCTGGACGAAGTTTCTCGGAAGGCTGAATTAGTGGCAGAGCTAGATAGAATTATGTTATTGGAGGAGATCTCTTGGTGCCAAAAATCAAGAGCATTGTAGTTGAAAGAAGAAGACCGAAGTACAAAGTTCTTCCATAGAATGACCAACTCTCATGGGAGAACTAGCAATATTGAGATGTTGAAAATACATGGCAAGGACTGTGTGGAGGCTCTTGTGAATTAGCGAGCATGTTACTGACTTTTTTGAACAATTGCTTTGTGAGCAGGTGGGATGGCAACCAAAACTTGATGGACTAATCCATTGATACACAACAAGCCTTGTGGTTGGAGAGGCCTTTTGAGGAGACAAAGGTTCATAGCGTGTTAAGGATAATGGTCAAAGATAAAGCACCTGGCTCAGATGGTTTTTCCATGGGATTTTTTCAGACATGTAGGGATGTGGTGAGGGAGGATTTAGAGGTTGTTTGGATAGTGAGATGAGATAAGATGGTTTTAGATGAAAGTTGAAAGTTGAATAACATATTGTTAGAATATTATTTTTTAATATTATTATTATTTTGGAATTTGAAAAAGTTGAATTGAGATTTGAAAATTTTGAATTGTTTATTGTATTTTGTGTGGAAATTTGTGAAAGTTGTAATGTTTATATAAGATGAGATGGATTGAGAGTATTTCTCAATCCAAACAACCCTTGAATGAGTGTTGCATGAATTCTTTTCGGTTGGAAAGTTTGAGAAAATTCTCAATGCCACATTTATCGCACTTATTTCCAAGAAGCTTGGGGCATTGGAGGTGAAGGATTATCGGCGTATTAGCCTCGTGAATAGGGTGTATAAAATCTTATCTAAGATGCTCGCAAATCGCCAAGGGGAGGCCTTGGGGAGAATCATTACAAAACCCCAAAATGCATTGTGAAAGGTAGATAAATTCTGGATTCAGTTCTCATTGCCAAAGAATGTCTAGACAGTAGACCAAAATCCGAACAGCTGGGGATTCTATACAAATTAGATATCGAGAAGGCATATGATCATGTTAATTGGTAGTTCCTACTTTATTTGTTTGGGAGGTGTGGGTTTGGGGTGAAATGGTGCTCATGGATTAGATGGTGTATCTCAACAACAAAGCTTTGAGTCTTGGTGAATGGCAACCCAAATAGTTTCTTTAACAGCTCCCGAGGTCTAAGACAAGGACGCCTTTATCCGCACTTCTATTGTTATGGAGACACTTAGTAGAATGACTTTAGCCTTGCTGAACAGTGGATTTATTGATGGTTTCTCAATTGGTAATCCTACTAGGGGGCTCCATTATTATATCTCACTTATTGTTTGTAGATGATACATTGATCTTTTGTGAGGCAGCACAAAACCAAATTCAAGCATTGAATGCATTATTACTTTGTTTTGAATCGATAATAAAGTTGAAAGTGAATTATCATAAATCGAGTTGGTACTAGTGGGTAACGTTCGCAATATCTGGAAATTGGCTAATAGCCTTGGATTGTAAGTTTTCCTCTCTCCCCATGAATTACCTTGGTCTTCCCTTAGGGGTAGCTACAAGGTCTACATCGATTTGGGATACAGTTATTGAGAAGATTGAATACAAACTTGCAAGTTGGAAAAGATTGTATCTTTTAAAAGGTGGCAGGATCACTCTAATAAAAAATAATCTTTCTAATCTGCCAACTTACTTTTTTATCTGAATTCCCAATCCTAGCAAGTGTGGCAAAACGCATCAAGAAACTTTATCGTGATTTTTTGTGGAGTGGGTTAGGAGATGAATTCTAGTTTCACCTAGTCAAGTAGGATAAGGTTTGCTCTCTAGTCTCCTCCGGTGGATTGGGTGTTAGAAAGTTGAAAATTTTCAATCAAGCCTTACTTGGGAATTGGATGTAAAGACATCATGGAACCAGAAGCCTTATGGAAGTCGGTTATTGTTGTGAAAATTCGTAAGTGCACAAAATCGTAACAAGTAATATAGTGATAAAAAAAGATGTCGAAGCCACAAGGACTATTTACCTATTAAATATTGAAATTGTTCTGATTCTAAATTAATTGAAAATCAAGAAAAGTGGTGGATTCTGAATTTGAAAAATGAAAACAAATAAAATTTAATCAACAAATAAAGAATTGACCACACACTTAATAAAGAAGAAGATTTTACCCAACAAGAAAACACAAAGGCATCCGGCTCACATAACCAATCCAATCCCAAATCCTAACCATATAGAATACTTTGGCAACACTGACACTGCTCTTCCCGTTACTCTCTTGAAGTCACTTGCTTTCTTTGAAGATTTCGATTCTAAAAAACTCCAATGCTTGCGATCTCAAAATTGAGATTTTGACTTTTAATTTAAGCCATTTATAGGCCAGGATCGTCAAGTGTCCTAACTTCTTATGTCCTTGAATAGGAGCCCTTTAGTCTTGGTTGTCCCTTTGCAGGATGATAAAGACAGATTGACAGGACAAGGCATGCACATTCTTGCGGCTTGCCATGTGTCCAATCTGGAGTCCTTCCCTAAGTACGGGTCTCCCACGTAGCACTGGACCATACCTTTGGATATTCATACGATATGGCTTGTAGAACCATAATCTGTTTTGTAGACTCACTCTTGATCTGACCTCTCAGGTGGAATGTAGGCTTCTGCGTATGATACTACTGCCTTATGAGTATATCCATGTTATCCCGGAAAGCTCATACATCCTCATGGGTCTTGTCCTTGACCATTGCTTGCCGTTCGCCAGAGCCACCAGCCTCTTCAGCTCCCATCTTGCCTCCGTACTTGCTCACCTAGCATAAAGTGAAAAGTCCTTTGTTACACCTGCGCTAAGATGTGTCTGCCAAGCTTTCTACGTGATGCCGCTCGTTCTTTCTTTTGACTAGATGCACTTTGCAGACCTTGCCTCCTCATTTTTCACTAAACTAACGAGGGAGGATCATATTTGCCTTCCACTTGCCAAGGAAAGACTCTTCTTCACCTTTCCTTTGCCCTTGGAAGGTGGTCTATCTTTTTACGCTGGTGCGTTCCTCACACAAGAAGAGTTGGAGCAGGAATAGATGATCGAGGAATGGGGCATAACACAATCAATGAAGAATTGATAGAGTTGGCTGAAATTTCCATGCATTCTATAGTGTTTCCTAACCCGAGAACAATGAGTTTTGGGAAGGATATAGAATCAATGTGTTAGTATTTTGATAGATATTGGGAGTACCCATAATTTTTTGGATACCTTAGTAGCTACTCGATGTCAGTTACCCATCTCGAAGACACAACTTATAAATGTGAAGGTGGCAAATGGAGAAACTTATGTAGTGAGGGAAAATGTACTGATACAAACTTCAGGGTGCAAGGTATGAACTTTTCTACTGATTTCTTTATCTTATCATTGGGGGTTTGTGATTGTGGTGTTCGGAGTCCAATGGTTAAGATCATTGGGTACCATAGTCTGGGATTTTGTGCAGATGACAATGAAGTTTCCCTATAACAACAGTATGTAGTCTTACAAGGACTCCACACTAATAATGGGGAGTTGATTCATGAAAAGGAGGTTACTAAGGTTACTCTAAGATTGAAGCTATGGTGAAATGGCTCTGCCCCAGGATTGTGAAATCCTTGCTGGGATTTCTTGGGCTTACTGGCTATTATCGGAAGTTTATCAAAGATTACAGAATGATCACTGCCCCCTTGACTGCCTTTCTCAATAAGGACCCCTTTCATTGGAAAATTTTAAAGACTGAAGGTTGCTGTCACTAATCCTCCAGTGTTGGCATTGCCTGATTCTTCTACAACCTTTGTTATAAAGTGTGATGCGAGTGGGGATAGGATACGTCCTGTGTTAATAGAAGATGGATGGCCCAAAGCTTTAAAAGGGAAATAATTGCAGCTGTCTACTTCTTACCTGCACACGTTCTTCCTAGATTTGTTGTTGACTTTAAATATGTGAAATGAGAAACACAGACTATCTTTTCATACTTCTAATATAATAATAAGAAACTTTAAACCTTTTGAAATTACATTGTATGCTTCTTACCCTTTGCATGATATCCAATGTGAAGTTATGTTGGTTTTAGTGCAATTGGATCTGAAAATAGATTGATTTTGTTTAATTGATAATATCTAAATTTGGATCCCTTTCATACCAGTATTGGAGCTTTCCATTGGATAGATCGTGCCTCAACATTCATGCCATTAGGGGCTACTAACAGGTAACAAGAATAATTAGGTGACTGATACTTCAGTTGAGTCATTGATTTTTTTTCCTTGTTATGAATTGTTTTGGCTTCTTTGGATTTGTTATCAGTCAATTTATAATTTTTCCTGCAACCATATTTTTTTCCCTAGTTTGGCTTTTTGGTTATCATACTAAGACTTTGTAGGATTCCAACTGTGGCCCACATCAAATCCAGACCATACTTTTGAATAATTTGATCTTTATGCTTGCTTTCTCTGGAGCTTCTCACTCCTTGTGTCCGTATAATGTAGGAAAAATCATTTGATATGCCTAGTTGGTGCTAATAAATCAAACTCATAAAATTGGTCTCCAATGCCAGGAAGCTCTGGTGCTAACTTCAAGAAAAGCTTTAATTCAAATATGCCACATGCATGTTACCTGTTCTTTTTATCAATCAAAAAAGAATATTATATCTCTCTAAGTGCAATACTTTTAATGTTTTGAACCCCATGCCTTCACCTTGAAAAGGTGGAGAATTTCAAGTACATTGCCAAATGATTGTTATTGTCTCTATTTATAGATATCGGAACCACTATACCCAAGCCACTATGGGCTTAATATTCAGGAATACCTTGTATCTATTTTTTATTAACTCTATTTAGGTGCTCATTCATGTATACGTCGTGTGTACTTTGGCTTTGGCTAGTCTTTTATTCTGTTTTAAAATTCTTATTTAAATATAAAAAATATACCCAACCTAAAACTACATTATTTTAGGGTTAGGAACTACCACCGCCTAGAGTAGTGTAGACAGATTGTCTTAATGTGAACTACTGCAGGGGTGTGGAGTTGAGGGACTTGATTTCGCCCAAGATGAATTTATGGATCTGTCACTGACAACAAAGATATGAAGTGAGAGGCTTTTTACTGATTTAAAAGAGTTTTATGTGAACTGAGGTCCTCCTTCCTCAGGCTTCCCTTTTCTCCTTGTTGCTATGATTGCTGCCAGGAGGAACACACTGGAAGACAAGAACTGCTTGTGAACAATTAAAGGTTAAAAAAAAGACAACCCATACCTCACAAACACTCTGTCAAGCACACTAGATGACAAAACAAATATATAAAATACAAACAACTGAAAGTCACTGAAACAGTAAAGAAAGAGAGTAGAAGCACAAGAAGTCACAAGCACAAGGAAAGAAACAATCAGCAAAGGGAAAAAATAAACACAGAAGTGTCAGTTTCACACCACAGCAAACTGAAGTTCCACCAGTCGAAGAAACTAAAACTTTTCTGCACCTCAGTAAGCGAAAACTGTCTTCATTACCCATTCCTCTATTTTCGTGCAACAAAGAAAACCCACTAAAATAGACTATCCAGAAAACCAAATAAAGCAAAACAAAAAATTCAAAGTAAAATGATCCATTCAAACACTGATATATTGTTTCAAGAGACATGGGAGGTGCAGTTTGAGAGATGCATGAAATGGCTAAGGTTTGGGATCACAGATTCTTAGTTTTATTGTGAAATTGGACTTTTGGCCTTAGAATTGAAACTCAAAACCAATTTGAAGCCAATTTGAGAGACAAAAAAGAAATTTTGCATTGGGCCCTCCAAATCCACATCTAAGATACAATCCATTGCCAAATCCAAGCATCCATCCAGATTGTATGTATAATTCATGCAAAGTTCGGTATAGCGCTCGGTTGAAACAAGCTTGATCTTAGATTGGTACAAAAGTGGAGCTGGGCAATAAAAGGAGTTAGATTTTGAATAAATAATTTGTCATTTTCTCATTGATATAGTGATAGTAATTTTGTGTTGGTTTTCTGTTCCTCATACATCCAAGTAGGGGTGTAATTGATCCACTCCCTCCATTCGGTCGGGGCCAATGTAAAATGGGTCAAACATACAAAGAGCCCAAAATCACTTCTAATGTGTATTTTGACTATTTTCAGCCCATCAATACGAAAATCCTACAATGTTTGTAGTTTTGAATATAAACTATTTATCTTTATTTTCACCTAAAAAAAGTTGGGAAAATTATCAAAATTACCCATATCCATCCATGAGAATTAGCAATAAAGTTTCAAAAAAAAAAAAAACAAATAGAGAAAATGAAATTGAAAAACGAAATATCATCCAAAGTCCAAATACATATAGTCAATGGTGATAGGTTAGATGAAAATTACATAATTAACTTATATAACTACTATATAAAATAATATATATAAATTTCTTTTAAAAAAACTATATATATACTTTGGTCAATCTGGTCCGGTCCAAAAAAATACACCCCGAGACTTAACTGAAAACCAAAACTCTAAGATATATATGGACCGGACCGAAAATGTTAGGTCCAGACCGAACCATTCAGTTCAGTCAGGTTTTCCAGTCCAGACCGATTAACTTACACCTCTACACCCAAGTAGCAATCATCCTCACATATATGCATTTGACTTTTACCATGTTAAGTTGGTACAATATGTGCTGTAAATTTAATAATTGTCGGTGTAAATCTGATTTGTTGCCAGATTCTTAGATCGTACCTGATCTAGCTGATTATATTGTTTGATTTGAAGGAAAACCCCCTCTCTTCAGACTGTGTCAGAAACTGTAGTTCAGGAGATTAGAAAGCTTCTGCTGTTGCATCCCATGCTTGTCATAGCTACAAAAGCTACCATTTTTGGAGATAGATATTCCATGACGGAGACCAAACGGTGAGTCCCTGAAAGGCCAAAAGTTCTGATTATGCCAGTTCCAATCCTTTTCTTATCAGTAAACAAAATTATATTGGTTGTAAGAATAGGCAAAAGCCCAAGCACGTGGGAATGTGAGTTCCAATCTTACTTTCCTTTTGTGTGAAAGATCCAAATTTTTTGTTCCCAAAGGTCAAATGATTATGATTCTTCACATAAGTAGATTTTTATTTTTGTGGTCAAGGGTCATCATTCTAGATCCAAGCTCCAGATCTAGAGGTGGGGATTACCCTTTGGTAATTGATCGAACGAACAACTTCAGTATCAATTAAGTCTTAAAAAAAGAAGTTTATTAAATGATCATCCAGAACATGACTAAATGAATCTTCAGTAATTACATTACAAATTAATTTTAATTGAACTGTTGACAAACCTCCTAGTTTCAAATTTGAAGTATTACATGTTGTATGTCATGATTCAGCTCCACATTATACAGAATACACTCAGACAGTGAATAGCTTTTCTCCAATATTTGTTCCATTCTTTGGCTTCAAGTAATCTGAAAAATATCATATGATATTGATTTACCGATCAAGGTCTGTAAGACAAAGGTCAAAGTTTTCATAAAGAGAAATATGATGAGTTGATATGATATCTGGACACAATCAAATATAAGTTGATATGCTCCCATTCACACAATATTCTGACATGGCCAACCTCTATACTCCTTGACATGATTCAGCTCATGGGATGTCATGTTCAATAGCTAGGCTAATGAATGGGAGGTTAACCTTTTTTCATCATTCTTTGACAAGATTTATGCACATATGGTGGAACAAAATTGTGTTAATAAGTTGCTTTAGAACCCATCTAGGAGAGACTTCTTTTAAGTGAAGTCTTACTGTGAAGTGCTATGTAATCACTCCAAGGAACGTTTTAAATGGAAGCTTATTTGGAAGACAGGGTTTCTCCAAAGGCATCTTTTTACATGTGGAAAGCGGCTCTAAGGAAAGTCATTACTCTGGATAAAATTAACAGGCATTGGACATGATAGCAGTCAACCAGTGTTGCACGTTTAGAAGAAATGAAGAGACTGGGGATCGCCTACTTTTACATTGTCAGTTTGCTAGCATGGAGCATATTCTTCAATTTTTTGCTACTGAGTGGGTGATGCCTTCAAAAGTGGTGAAGTTTTTAGCACTTTGGAATGGACAGTTTAGCCACTATCAGTATGTTTGATTGTGCAAGATGGTTCAATTGTGCATCTTATGGTGCATCTGGAGGGAAAGAAACCTGTGTGGCTTTGAGGATAGTGAAAGATCGTGTCAGAGTTAAAGTTTTGTGTTTAACCACCTTTTATCAGTGGACATAAGCCCATCATGGTGCTCTGTAACACCTCGTTCCCATAGGATAGAGATGTTACTAACATACATGAAAAAATGCCCGGTAAAGAGACTCATTATTCTGAAATACCTCATTTATAAAAAAACTTAATTGAAAGAACATAAATAGTCTTGAAACTTGAAACTGGAATAAACCAAAACATGAGCTAGTCTTAAACAAGACTAGTTATTGAAGTGACCCGAAAGAAAACTTAATCCTTGTGTAAATGACACTTATTCATCTCTAAGTCTTTATGCTAAAACTAGTCTTGGCCATCCAGCTCTGCATCATCATAATCACCATCTGTGGCAATCAACATAGAAGAATACAAAAAGACAAACAACAAAAAAATGAGTCGAATACTCAACAAATAGCACATCATACCGTAAATATTAATTAACAAGACTTAATTTTTTGTAAGACTCTTCAACCAAACATATATCAGTCACAGATTCTCATAACATGCTTTACATCATTAATATGGCGGAAACATACAAAATCATGGCAACATGAAACGTGAATGTATGAGTGACTTGTTTATCTTGAATTTTACTTATTACATGGTGAACCACGCTTGAGTCCATGGCATCACATAACTTGTCATGTAATGAAACATGCTTGAGTCCGTATTTCACTTAACTTGCATAACATGGAGTGAAACACGCTTGAGTCCGTGTTTCACTTATCTTGCATAACATGAAGTGAAACATGCTTGAGTCCGTGTTTCACTTAACTTGCATGGCATGGAGTAAAACACGCTTGAATCCGTGTTTTACTTATCTTGTATAACTTGGAGTGAAACACGCTTGAGTCAGTGTTTCACCTAACTTGTATAACGTGGAGTAAAACAAGCTTGGATCCGTGTTTTACTTAACTTGTGTAACTTATACATGGTATTTTCTTGTACGTAGTGTAGCATGACATGACATGTCCTAACATGATTTAAACATTTTATAACATTTCATGGCATGCATGATCTGAGAACTACATGGACATGGCATACATGATCTGGCTATTTATTACATGGCATGCTTGACTTGAGTTATTGCATGAACAATACATGGCATACATGGTCTAAGTACTACATGAATGTAGCATACATGATCTAGCTATTTATTACATGGCATGCTTGACTTGAGTTATTGCATGAACAATACAAGGCCTACATGGTCTAAGTACTATATGAATATAGCATGCATGATCTGACCATTTTAATTCATAGCATACTTATCTTAAATTATTATATGATCATATCATGGCTTCCATGTGATTTTAATGACATTCAATCCATCAATCAATAATCAACAATAGCATAACATATATAAGCTTACTTTCATATAAATCATCGTAATTCATAGAAGTTCGTGAAAGCCATCTAACCTTGACTTGGCTCTTAGCGCAACGTAGGTAACCATCAAAACCATATCATATTATCATACCCAATTATAATATTTACATCATGCATACCTTTATATGATCATACTATTTACCTCTTAGCGCTGTTTCCTGATTTTCAACTTGTAGCGCGTTACCTATACGAGATGTTAATCGTCACTAAAATTTCTAGGAAAATATATCATAACATTCTAAGTACTAAGAATCATGCCATAAATTAATTCAACAATTAATCAGCCATACTAAAATTAATATATATAATATTATTTAAAACCCATAAAATATCCCTTGGTTTTATATTTAACAAATATAACATAATAAAATTTACACACTCTGATCTGACCAGCCCATGAAAAATGACTAAAAATAACTAGTTTCAAAATATTCCCTAAAATATAATTCTTTAAATATATTCTAATAAAAGTAAATTGTAAAACTTGGTCTGATTTACAAAATTCAGCCCAGCCCCAATTAAAGAAAATAAACTATTCAAAGTTTCTAAAATAATTTCAGTACACAAAGAATCAGCCCACTTAGAAATACTATCAGTTTCTAAAAGAAAAGTTGAGCCCAAATACATGTTACAGCCCACTGGGCATTTTGTAAAAATAGAAAGGCTCTAGGCCGAATGGGCCCAAGGCCCAAAGGCCTGTTTTAGCTTCAGATGATTGAAGCCCTGTGTGTGGAAAACACACGGGCAGAGACTGAAAACAGAGGCTCCTGAGAGGAGCCTGGTGCAACAGAAAAACAACTCACCGAGGGAAGGGACCAGCTGCGACGAAGACACTGGTGGCTGGGTGTGACCGGAGACGTAATGGGTCTTCTCTAAGTAGGGTGATGCAACAAAGTGAGAGAAAGGGAGGAGTTAGAGTGAGATATGCTGAAACTGAAAAGGAGTAAAGACGGAGGAGAGTGAGTGCGGCAGCAGTGGCTTACCGGAGGAAGTGGGTTCGTCGAAGATGAATTGGCCAGCGATTTCTGTGGCTAAAGGTGGTTCTCCGACGTTCTGGGGGTGGTCGGCTGAGAGTGCAGGAAAATATGAAGCCTATTTTGTGTAAAGAACCAGAGTGGTAACATGGGATTTTTGTTTTTATGGAGGAAGGGTTTCTTATTCACGTGGGTCTCCAGCAGATTAGATAGGAAGCTGTTTTGAGTGTTGGTTCTGATCTAGGACTCATTTTTAAAAACATTTGAAACTTATCAGATAACAATAGATGCATCAAGATAAGGATAATGATTTTAAAAACTCTAATTAATCTGGTCTGTTATCCCATTTTCAAAAAAAAAAACTGATAAAAAAAATATAGTTAAAGGATAAAATGATTAAATAAAATAAATAAATCCTAACTGAATTAATCTAAGGTTCTAATCTAGATTCGTATGTTACATGCTCCCTTTTCTATTTCTCATTTTCAGAATTTTATACCTCTTTTCTCCTTTGTTAGATATGTGAATTCATGTTTAATTCCTGTATACATGAAAAGTGAATTCAGCTATCACTTTTCAAAATTTATCCTACTCGTAAAAAATGAAGAAAATGCTAGGGTTTGTTGGGATACATCAGGGCTGACAAAAATAAGATTTTTGACTCCTTAAAAAGACTTGCTTTCCTAGGAAAATTAATTTGGATAAACTCCTAGAGTTCTGACAGCAAGTATTGGAAGAAGAGTCCTAAATCTATGATTTGTCCTAAAAGATAGGGCTGGAAGCAAAATGGCATTCCTATTTCTATTAGGAATTGAGTTTCCCTATGATAGACTTTTAGACAACTTCCTACTCTTTCAGGAAAAGCTGGCAGCATAATTTGAGGAAAAGTATCCTGAATTTTAGGCTTTATACATAAAAATTAGGGGGTGGCAGATCTGATTGATCAAGAGGAATCATTGTACAAGGATTCCAGTTTTTCTTGCATTTTATTTACTATTCCTATTAGGACATGGATTGGGTGTTGTTACCTTAATTCTAGAAAATAATAAACTAGTTTTCTTATACCCCTTTAAAGCCCATTGAATAAACCTGCAGAAATAATAATAGTGATACAGAGAAAATTACGAAAATTGCTATTTTACCCCCTTAATAAAGTTGGTGTTGTGACAACAATCTTAAGCTTGCCGGAAAGTTGAGGATGAGACTTGGGGGTTTTGTAGCTATAATTTTAAAATTCAATTTTTGGTTTTGCCATGTGGGCTTAAGAAAATACAGATAAGAAGTTGATAAGTACCTATGAAATTACTAGGAAGGAGTAGGAAATGAGTCATGAATCCTTCGAAAGTGGTGAATGGGTTTCTACATTGTTTGGGGAGGCAAGTTTCTTGCCCTTTCACTTCAAAGGACTCCAATTGTAACCTTACTAGTCCTATATGTGGCTTGGGCCGCCCTTGGATGGTTACCTAAAGAGCTGCTGGGAATTTTATTTAGTCTTTCTCTAACTTTGACAGACTGGTATATATGGCTTTATATTAGCTTTTGCCAATTCTTGCCCTAAAAAGACCATGGAGAAAGTGTCGTTCTTGAATGATAGAAAAGTGTGATCTCTATGTCTGTTCTTGGTTTCGTGACAGCGATGGATAATTTGAAGGCCACTTTCCTTTGCAAGTCTTCATTCTGCTTTAGGTTCTTGATTTATTGTTCTATGTGCTGGCAGGAATTTGGGGAAATTGGATACCTCAAATTCAAGAAGCATGAGCAGTACATCTCTGCAACTTCCTTACCGTGAGTACATGCCTTCTGTCTGGCAGGTAATGTTTCACGATTAGTTGCTTTTTAATATTATATTTTCACCAGTATATAACGAGGAGGTAATCTTCAACTGCAGGTGATATTGCATATCATTACAAATTACTTGAATGTGGTGTTACAAGATGCATACACTTTTGTCCATGTATCTTGTGGCTCTTAGTGGTTGATTATAAGAATATGCATTGGACTGTGGGATAGTTAGAAAGGACTTTGATGTTAAATTATTAATTTTGAAATTTTTAGGGTGCATCAGTGTTAAAAGTCTTATTGAATACTTGCTTTTATCTTAAATCTTTGCAGACCTTTGTTACACACAGGGTACTTGTAGGAGCATCAGGTTTAGAATTTTCTTTATGGTGAAAATGCAAAGAATTTTGCCTTACTAATTGTCGTCATGGCAATATCAGCCAATATCTCAACTATGGATGTACATTGTTTTGTTGGCTTCCAGATGATTCTCTGATTCGAACCAATGACGGTGATCGCTCGCTCTATTTTTCAGAATGGCTGCTGCCACCACAGAGTTTCGTGGATAAATTTATAGTCAAAGAGGTAAGCAAAAGCCCATGGTACTTATCGATTGCGTATGTTCTAAATTTGACATCGTAATTGGTTGCGCAACCTGTAGGCTGGTGTCTTCATGGTCCCATGAACTGCGTGAAGACTTGTTGTGCAATATTCTTGGTTCTTTCTTGATCTCTAACATGATGCCGATCAAAAGGGGGAAGAAAAACAATTACAAGAAACTATTGTAAAATTAAAGAGAATTGAAAGATTGTAATATATGAATCTAGCTCTTTAGGAACTCAATATCATTCATCTCAAATTATTTATGTATTACATATGATCCGCAAGATTCACTTTTATAGATATTGAAGGATAAAAACTATAAAATGGTGATGGATGAATTTCAAAAAGTACATGAATAGGAATTCCAAGAGTTCATATATGAATAGGATAGTTCATATATGAATGGATAAGAATTTCAAGAGGTAGAATCTATATGGTCATCTGCATGTGTGCATTTACAACTCCTTATATGACCAATAGAAGAAATTCATCTCATTAAAACTTTGTAAAGGAAAACTCATGTGAAAGAAAAAATCAATGTTGAAGTGAAAAGATTATTGGTTCTTGTGTGCCTTTGAAAAAAGTTTCTAATTTTGTTTTGCTTCGGCCGGAGTGGTCGGGACTTTTTGTACTAGAATAGTAACCAGCACGGTTTGATGAAGTGATCCATTTCAGGTAAAATTTTGACCATTCCAAATTGTTCCAATTTGTTCTGACCTGATTCTGGTGTTTCAGTCAAACACGTGGGATGCCTCCAACCTCTGCTTGGGATATAATAGAGATTTGAAGTGCTGGAACATGCTACATATGGTTACATAATACTGTTCATAAAAAATAATATGCAATTCATCATAATATGTAATAATTGCAGCGGAAAATGATGATTTATAAAATTTTCAGGCTATAATGAACTAAACATCCCAATAATTCAAGTTCACCATAGACAAATGTTACTGTATTTAACAAAGTCCAAACAGTAAGGTATAAATTCAAACATAAAGTGGGAGATAGAATCTCCTTATTATTATCAACTAGGGCAAGGTTCCATAAAACAGGTAGATCAAAACATCTCTCTAACATATCTAAAAGAATGATTATTAACTCCATCTTTTGGTCGGGTTGGGCTCGTTTTCAATCATTTGAAGCCAAGGGATGGAATTCATCACCATTCTGTTCGTCAGAGTTTGTTCCTGACAAAGCTTCTTCCATTCTAGAGGGAATGGTAGTGGAACTATGTGACCAACCGCTCATTTTTCTCTCGATTAGTTATGAGTTTCATTTTTACATTTTAAATCTCAAATTGTTGATGTTAAATATTCCAAATGATTTTTAAATTGAACCAAGTGTTTAAAAATATTCAAAAGATGTTAAATGTTCAAAATTATTTTAAATGGGATAATTTTTAGTATTATTGAATCAAACCTAATTTTTAAGTAAGCTTCTGTATATTTTGGAGTTTCGAAAATAAATAGTTTTAGAAAATCATTTATTTAAATGATTTTAGTTCTTTAAGAGTATTATTTAATATTCATCATTTTATTTTATGTAAAAACTCATTTAGATGAATTTATTTCTATAAAAAATATTTGTTAAAACTCATCATTTTATTTTATAATAGAAAATATTATTTATTTGGATCAAGAATAAAAGCTTTGGTTCTAACACTTAATGTATTTTCCTTCCATTTACTTTCTACTCTTTATTTTCTATTAGTTCTCTTTTATTTCCCTTGTGTTTATCTACTCCGTTGGATTTAAGTTAGAAATCTCAATAGCTAGGGGTTGGTAAATCTCCCAAAATCCTAAATTTTCCCTACTTTGCCCTCTCTCTCTCTCTCTCTCTCTCTCTCTCTCTCTCTCTCTCTCTCTCTCTCTCTCTCTCTCCACCACCCCTTCCACATAGCTTTCTTCCTTCTCTCCAAGCTTCTCTCCTCTCACGGCACAAACACCGCTGTCACTGCTGTGTTCTTCTACCCACAACGTCGTTTCGCTTCACCGACGATGGACCCCTCCTACCTCTTTCCCTCAGCTTTACCCCGTAGATCTCCCTCTCTCCTCCTCCCAAAACCTCATTCCCTCTCTTTGTCAATCTCTCTCTCTCTCCGTGGACCACCCAACAACGCCACCTTCACTGCCACATGACGAGTCCCTTTTGGCTCTACCCACATATCCTCTTTTTCTTTCCCTTGGCTTGTCTCTTCCGATTCCCTCCTTACCCTCATGGTTTCTCTTCTCGTGTAACCGATCTAACACCGCCGCAAAATCCCCTCAAGCCACTGTCGTCCAGCCTCTGTGAGACACTAGATGCCACCCACTTGAGACGCCCAGCGCCAATGTCCACCAAAATTTTCCCAACACCACCCTGACCTCTCTAGCTAGCCACGAAAACACCCTTGTTTCCTCACCCAAAATAGATCAGACTAAGCCACCTCCCCACAACAAAGGCCAAAGAATAACAATTGCCCAAACCAGCTTCATGCCTCTTCTATGCAACCACAAACCACCACACAACAACCTGATGGGCCCCAAAATGAATATAGTCTTAAAGATCCTTTGCAAGTTTTACATTGGGCAATCACAAGATCGAGAGCTAAGAAGAGCAAGGAAGCAATGCTAGGATTGATATAATCTACTCGGGAAGAGTCTAGCAAGAGCCCAACATTCAAGATGGGCTTAAAGATTCATTTGATACAAGCTATGGAAGAGAGCAAAACAACATGACCTAAAGGCTTTGGCAATTGAAGGCTTTCAACTTGTTTAATTCATTTAAATAACTTATTTTATTAGTTTAGAATAATTGAGTTTATTATGAGAAAGGCTTAAGGGCATATTGGAAAAATTATTATTTTGTTGAACTAGGGTTTTAAGAGAGTTACTGTAGCCGAGTTATTGTAGCGTGGTATTGTAGTTGCAACACTATTCACTCAGGGTCATTTTTTGAAGATGTGGCTTTATTTTTACCTAGAGTTTTGTGAGGTTTTAGTTTAAATACTCTTTATTGCCTCATTTTGAAGAAATATGAAAAGTTTATGAAATTGATGAATTTTATTCATTGTGAATTGAGTTTATCTTCTCTTGTTCTTGATTGAACGTTGAAGTTATCAATGGTGAATCACAACCTTTTGTGGCGTTCCTCCTTATAATTTAGGTTCTTGAGATGGGTCTTTCAACGGGTCTAGATTTTAATATAATCTTCGTTTTTGAAATGAGTCCTCAATGGGTCTAGATTCTTCCATCCATTGACTTGATTTTATCTTTCTTGAGTGAGTTTTCAAATTGATTGCGGGTTCAAGGGATTCCAATTCCGCAGGTTCATATCATTTGGTATTCAGAGCAAGGTTTCCAATTAAGTCTGATTCTATCTTTTAATTTTTGCATCTTTAAATTTAATTCTAAGGCTTCATTGTTCTAGGGTTAAAAAAAAAAAAAGTATAGAAATTCCATCTTATTAGGGCTGCCGTGTTTTCATCATCTAGGGTTTCATTATTTCCTTCTATTTTTTCAATCAATTTTTATGTGTTTAAATTCAATTGTTTGATTGTCACAATTGAATATTTCTGTTTGTGATTGAATTTGTGAGAAAAGAAAGGAAAAGAAAAGAAAGGAAAGGAAAGGAAAATTTCAAAAAAAATCGAAAAAAATAGTAGATTTTTATTTTTAATTTTTTTTTTATTGAACCTTATCTTCAAATGGGCTGAATACATATCATATCATTATAGTTGGTATCTTGTCATGTGATTATTCTTTCCATCGTATAATTTCCTTGATTCTCGTATCATTTTATTCTTTCTGTGTTTCTCTTGTTCTTGTTTCTTGAATCTAATTACTAGTTGAAATAAAATAAGGTTGTATTGCCTTGATTAAGTTCAATTAGTTCTTAAAGAACTTGAGTGAAAAAATTCTTGAGGTAAAAGGTAAGAGAGTGTGAGATCATTATCGGGAAAAAGCCAATTCAGAGTGAAACATGAGTGGAGTGCAATTATTCGAGTGTAAACACGTAAGGGAGCGCGTGAGGTCTTTTTCCACTAATATTTTTTTTGTGCAACGCATACAATGTCTCATAAAAGTAACTCATCACCAAAGGGGATTGTAGATAACTCTTTTGTGTTGTAGGCCATGCAACAACAGTTTGAGCGGTTGACTATGGTGTTAGGGGAAGTGAGGGATATGATAGATCATCGAGATATAGTGGGTAGAAATCTACAAGGTGAGAAATATAGGAGGAGACATGAACATGAGTATGAGAATGAAGGGTATGGTGAGTCTTTTATCGCCAAACGTGCTCTCAATAAGCAAATTAAAATAGATGATATGGAGCAGTAGAGAGAGAACATTTTTCATACTAGATACCACATCAATAACAAGGTATGTAGTATGATTATTGATGGGAGGAGTTGTATTAATTTGGCTAGCACTACTTTAGTTGAGAAATTGAAGTTACCTACCTTAAAACACCCTAGACCATACAAGTTGCAGTGGTTGAGTGATTGTGGGAAGGTTAGGATGAATAAGTAAGTACTAATTTCTTTTTCAATTGAAAAATACTAGGATATGGTACTTTGTGATGTAGTGTCTATGCATGCTTGCCATATTTTGTTGGGGAGAACGTGGCAGTATGATAAGAAAGTGATCCATGAAGGGTTAAGGAACATGTACAGTTTTGAAAATGATGAAAAAATAATCAAACTTGCTCTTTTAACTCCGACACAGGTCCATGACGATCAACTAAAGCTGAAAAGTGAAAGTGAGCAAAAAAAGAAAGAGTGAAAGTGAGGTTGATAAAAAAAAAGGAGAAAGTGAGATTAATCAAAAAGGTGAAAGTAAAAGTGAGGTTGAGCAAAAAAGAAAGAGTGTGAGTGAGATTGAGGAAGAAAGAAACAGTGAGACCGAAAAGGAGAGAGAGAAAAATGAGAGAGGAAAAAAGATGAGGGTGAGGCTGAAACCTCAAGAAAAAAAGAGTATGAGTTGAGAAACAATTGTAAGGCCAAAAATTCAAAAAAAGATGTTGAAAAAGAGAGTGAAAGAAAGAAAAAAAAAAGAGTAAAAAGAAAAGCAAGAGTGAAAAAAAGTGAGAGAAAAACAAAGAGAGAAGTGAGTTTTTATGCTAAAGCTAATTTTAATACTAACGAAATTAACGAATTTTTGCCTAATGTTATTATCTCTTTGTTGCAGGGATATAAGGTCATGTTGCCTAGTGATATTCTTTATGAACACTTATTAGAGGAATAAAACATCAAATTGATTTTGTGACAGCATTGGAGGATTGGCAACATTACCTTTTGCCAAAAGAATTTGTCCTACATACCAAACACAAGTCCTTGATGCACTTGAAGGGACAAGGTAAGTTGTTGACCAGAATGCATACCAAGTGGGAGAAATGTATTGAGACTTTTCCTCATGTAATCAAGTACACACAAGGTGAGGAAAATTTTGTGGTTGATGCTTTAGCAAGATGTCCTTATCTTCATTTTGGATGCAAAGTTATTGAGATTTGAATATGATAAGAAATTGCATGCTAATTATGACTTTGATAGTGTGTATGGAGTATGTGAGAAAACATCATTTGGTAAATTCTATAGACTAGATTGGTACTTATTTAGAGAGAATACACTTTTTGTGCCTAATAGTTCTATGCATGAGCTGCTTGTGCGTGGAGCTCATGGAAGTCCTTTGATGGGACATTTTGGTGTGAATAGGACCGTAGAAGTGTTGCATGACCATTGGTGGGAGTATTGTTTCCCATTCATTGAGTTTGCATATAGTTGGAGTAGTCACTTTAGTGTAAAAAAGATTTTAGACGTATTGCATGAACACTTTTGAGAGTATGGTTTACCATTCATTGAATTTGCATATAATTGGTATGGTCATTTTGGTGTAAGGAAGACTTTCGATGTGTTTCATGAACATTTGTGGAAACATCGTTTGCCATTCATTAACTCGTTGTATGAACGTTTGCAAGAGTATCATTTGTCATTATTAGAATTTGCATATAATAGGACCATGCATACGACTTGATATGTACAAAACTGTAAGTGTACAATATCGTAGTTTTATAGTAAAGTGATGAAAAGAGTAAGAGTATCGTCCTCAAGGATTGGTAACTTACTTTTGACAAATATCGAAATTATACTAATCTCGATTTTATCTAGAGAAATCACTAAGATTTTTGTAATTGCAATTTAAAATAAAATCAATTCAAAGAAAAATATGCAAAGAAAAAGAAAAATAATGTTCGAATATCAAATTAATGGGAAAGAAAACTTCTAGGAAATCGATTTCACCTAATTTCTCACTATGCTTTACTCATCTAACTAATTGAATTTAGTTCTCTGTTTGTTAGCAAATCTCTAATTCATCCAAAAACCTCTTTCGATAGTCAATTAGAAATTATTCTTATTCATCATTTTACACAAGAGTATGGAAATTAATAAAGCAAGAAAGCAATAAGATCAATGATTTTAATCCTACATAGGTTCATACAAGTCTTTCGATCTCTATATTTACCTATGCCGAAATATCTAAGATCTATCCTATAATTCCCTCTTTCAATAGCAAATCACAAGATTAAAATCATCTAATTAATGGCTAGTTAATTAGAAGCAATAAGCTCAGAACAAATCAGACAAACAAGAAAGAATTACTTTAAATTAGCATAGAAAATCAAGCATAGTTTGAAACTAGATTACATTGTTTTCTTAGAATAAAGAAAATTTAGTTCATGCTAAAAATTAAATTCAACATAAACTAATTCACCATAATTTTTCTGAGAATATTTCTGAGAATAATGGAATGAAACTGAACACTAAAAAATACTCCTCGCAATTACAACTCTTAGTCCCAACGTCCTCGCATTCATCGCTCATCTTCAAAACCAAAGGAAATTAAGTTCTGATTCTCTCTTCCGTCCATGTGTCCACAAGCCTAGAGCTCAAGCTGCCTTTTTTTCTTCCAAAAATTAAAACTTGCTGGGTCCCCGCGAGAAGTCCTTTCCGCGTCGTGCTTCCTCCGTAAACTCCAAAAGAAAGCCCCGTGTTTTGTGCCTACCATAAAACCACTGCTACGTCTTTCAACAATTGACTTTAAGTCAAAAGAAAAATCCAAACTGCTGGGTCCCGCTCAAAACGGAAGGAATGAAAAATCCTTTGCATTTGTTCCGGAACTCAAGAGGCAAGCATAACACCCATTCAAATTTAAAAGAAAAAAACAGCTTGCATCCCGCAACAACCCACCAGCCTTACGCTTGCTTTCTTCATCATTTTGCCTTTTAATTTTTCACCAACAACCCAGCGTCCAAGTCAAAGCTTTAGTGAAGTCAAATCACCAAGCACGTGCTTGATCCTTCAATTCAAATAAAGGCCCGCTTGGCATTTTGATTCCTTTTGAATTTAGAATAAATCCAAGTCCATTCATTTGAATAAATTTTCACTTAAATATTCTAAGAATCCTCAGATGATAGGCTTCTAAAATTTAGATCTTCATTTTCCTTCAAATCTGAAATAAAATTTAAATAACAACAATGAAACATAAAATCAACAAAAATAAATAAAATTAGACTAAAGTTTAAAATTAAGAAGTGATAAAATATTTTAAATTATGCAAGTCATCACGACTATTTCTTATTCTCCTTTTGAAGTTGTTTATGATTTTAATTCACTTACCTATTTAGCTTTGATACTTTTGCTTGTTAATGATAGGAGTAGTTCAGATAGACTTTTCCAAATTCTTGAGAAAATTAATGATAATTCATATCTAGTGGATTTTCCAGGTAAGTATCATGTGTCTGCTATTTTTAATGTTACTAATCTTTTTCCCTTTGATGAAGGTGGAGATTTGAGGTCGAATCCTTTTGAGGAGAGGGATATGATGGACCCCAAAATGGACCAAGTCTTAAAGAACCTTTATAAGTTCTAGATGGAGCAATCACAAGATCGAGAGCTAAGAAGAGCAATAAAGCAATACAAGGATTGATGCAATCTACTTTGGAAGAGTCTAGCAAGAGCCCAACATTCAAAATAGAATTGAAGATTCATTTAATATAAGTTATGGAAGAGAGCAAAACAACATGGCTTAAAGGCTTTGGGCAATTGAAGGCTTTCAACTTGTTTAATTCATTTAAAGAACTTATTTCATTAGTTTAGAATAATTGAGTTTATTATGAGAAAGAATTAAGGGCATATTAGGAAAGTTATTATTTTGTTGAACTAGGGTTTCAAGAGGGTTACTGTAGCCGAGTTACTGTAGCGTGGTACTGCAGCCGTGGTACTATTCACTCAGGGGCATTTTTGGAAGATGGGGCTTTATTTTTTCCTAGGGTTTTGTGAGGTTTTAGTTTAAATACTCTTTATTGCCTCATTTTGAAGAAATATGAAAAGTTAATGAAATTGACGAATTTTTATTCATTGTGAGTTAAGTTTATCTCCCTTGTTCTTGATTGAACGTTTGAACTTATCAATGGTAAATCACAACTTTTGTGACGTTCCTCCTTATAATTTAGGTTATTGAGACAGGTTCTTCAATGAGTTTAGATTTTAATATAATCTAAGTTCTTGAAACGAGTCCTCAACAGGTCTAGATTCCTCCATCCATTGACTCGATTTTGGCTTTCTTGAGTGAGTTTTCAAATTGATTATGGGTTCAAGGGATTTTAATTCTATTGGTTCATATCACAACCACTCAGTTTTGGTACACCTCTCATCTTTGTTTAAATTAAGTTGTGTGATTGGTTGTGATTGAGGATTTATTATAGATGTGTATGGTGTTGTGTTGAGTACTTCAGCATATTTATATTTAATTTATATATCGAATGTGTTGAGTGCGGTAGACTGAGGAGAAGCGGAATATGGTTTGTGAAGTTGTGAAATTGTATTAAGTGCTTGAAGCAAGTGTGTTTGTGTTGAAGCCGTGGGTTGTGTGGTTTGTGAAGTATTGGGATTGCTATTGTGCATATAAAGTTGTGATTGTGTTGTGTTTGGTTGGTTTGTGAATGGTGTGGGGAGATGCTATATAATTGTATAGTGTAATGTTGGGATGGTTTAGGTTTTAAAATTGTGAAAAACATGTCGATTGTATGTGTTTGAGAATTTGTGAAGCTATATGGTTATTTAAGAGTGTTGCATATTGAGTTTAAATCGATGATGGATGGGATATTGTGACGCCCCTAACCTCCACTTGGGATCTAACGAAGATTTAGAATTTTGGGACATGCAACACAAGATTACATACCCCGTACATGACAGTTAATATGCAATGTATTTTAAAAATGCAACTAGTAGTATGCAATAATCGTGGTGAAAATAAGGGTGAAAATAAACTTATACCAAAATAACTATAATCATCCCAATATTATTAATAAGACCATAAGTTCAAATCATCAAGTAGCTTAATCTTAGTACAAAACATCAAGTCACTTCATGTGTTTTATGACACAAAAGGTCAGGCCTAAAAATATCGAAATGAGATCAAGTCTCTTGTTGTCATCCGGTTCCTCCTCAATCATCTTGATCCACTGGTCCGTCGGGTCCATCTTCATCTACTCCTGTTACAACTTATACATTTCGAATGGATTGATAGTGGCTTCACAAAGGGTGAGATTTACTTGAAATCTCAATAAGTTAGACAACCAACATGCACAAAAATAGACTACAAATGATGAATAATAAATATAAATTGCATGCAATGCAGAAAAATGTATTTATCTTCCATTTAGATTCCTCAATCATAATCTCAGAAAAATTTTGATTTACATTTTCTTACAGAGAACATGATTTCACTTTCATTGTCAAAAACCTAGATTTGCATCATACATCATATAAAATCATAGAATTAACATCATAATGTATGGTATCGTTATAGTTCCTCATATGCACCGTGAGTATCTTTCGGTGACTGTAGTACAACTCATGTTGAGACTACGTTGTCTGCAAACTCATTCTTAATGCATAGTAATAACATAACATCATAAAATCATAATATGTACACCCATTAGCATTAGGTGTTGTAACATATGACTTCACTTTGGCGTTCTTTAAAAAGAATCTATCCATACTCTATTGACCGTTCTTCATCAACCTAAGGGTTACCATTCCATATTTAATCACTTCAGAGTGGACATAGGAGTTACACTAGGATACTTCTCTATCCTAACTGTTGGGATCGTGATAAATATATTTTTCATGCTTTTAAAAATGATTTTCATGATATGCATGTATATGGCAAGTTTCAAAAATGAATAGTTGTATGCAAAAATGCTAAAAATGTCAAAAATATACTAAGTGGAACATATGATATGACATTTCATGCTTAAAAATGACAACTATAATATGAATGTGACATTTATCAATAAATCATAAATAATCATCAAAATGTAAGTTAGAGGCCAACTTACATATTGCCTAAAGCTGGAGGTGTGATTGCGGCTACGATAAAAATCATACTAAGTCAGGATCTATACTAATTTAAGGGAGATAAAATTTTCAATATAATGGACAATTACAAAAATACCCCAAAACTTTCAAATATTGCTACTACGGCCCTAAAGTTTGTTATTTGTAAATGAACTCCAAACTTAGCCAAAATTTATAGACCTTATATTTTACATATTCTAAGACCATCTATGCCCTTAGAAATTCAAACATCAAAGTATACTCAGCTTAATCACACTCGACTAGTGGCATGCATTCTAGTTGATGCCTAAATGAAATTTCGACTATTGACCCATATGAATGCATGCATGATAAGCTTTTTTAATAAAAAATAATCACTATAATCCTTAATAACATATTAAAATTTTAATGTTAAGCAAGTTCATCCCAACACTTAATCATACCTAGCAAAATCCTTAAATTTTCAATAACTATACCTTAAGTGATGCATGATATGATCTTTTCATCATTAACAAGCTAGATTAAATCATGCATTCTTCATTCTCACATTTCAAACCTAAGTAAAATAAATCAATTCCCACAAATTAAGCATGATTTTAGAAATCAAACCATACATCCTTTAATGATAAACACAAGATAGAGATTAAAACGTATTGTGGCATGTTTCTAACCTCAATTTAAATCCTCAAAATCATTCTAAGACATAATCAAATCATATCAAGGATTATTAAGACATGTCATAGCTAATAATTCCACCAAAAATAATTTAAACATTACATCTATCCATCAAGATTTTGGTTTCCACTAAACATGGTACCTCTTCCTAAATTCACCAAAATTTGTTCTAACACTAAAAAACATAACTTAGCATGTAAACTAAGATCTAGATAGAAAAACTTACAAAGTTTTCGTGGCCCTTGAAGCTTCCCACTCAAGAACTCACAAACTCAAGAACACTTAGAACACTCAAAGAATAAGGGAAGAGAGGCTCTCAAGAACACTCAAAGAAAGCTTGTGGAATGAAGTGAGGAAGAAGTGAAGTGGAGAGCAACTTATATATGACTCATTGGGGGTGGTGAGGAGAGGCCAAGAAGGATTGCTATTGGTTGGTTTGGGCAGTGGGTGATGATGCCACCTAGAACCCTCTTTGTCGTGTGTGGTTGTTGGATTCTGATCATCATTACATCTATGTAGGGTTGAAATAGCTAGGGTAAGGAATAGAGTTGCCTTGGGGGAGTGGAGAAATGGAGGAGAAGTAAATGCTTGGCATGAGGCCAGCCATCTTGCCGTTGGGTATGGTGCATCCCCAAGGCCAACCATTTTTATCTTATTCATTTGGACTCATCTCTATGGCTGTTATGCCTAGCTTTAAGGCACACTTGTGTGGTTTCATAGGCGGTAGACGGTGGGGTTTGGTGATTAAGTGATGATGGTATGGCTTGGGTGGAAGATGGTGGGGCATTTTGATAAATGGGAGTGGAAGATGGTGGCTTGGGTGGTGGCTCCTCCATGGTAAAAATAATAATTTAATTAAAAATCATGCCATTCGGTTGCTTTCTAATTAAATACTTAGGTGCCTTTGGTTTTGGGGTTTTGGCTAGGGTTTTGGAAATCAAAGCTTGGTAAAAATTTTATGAAATTAAATGAGGTGTCAAATGACATAATTACCTTTGAGAAAATGGCATAAAAATGTTTGAGCTAGGGGCACATCAGTCCATTGCACACAAGAGTACACATGGGTGCTGATTGGAGTGGATTTAGGGTTGGACTTGTCATTACCCTAAATGACATGTGTAAAAGTTTATCTAAAGTTCTAATATTATATAAGAATGATGGAATTGGATAATCAAGCATGAAAATTTCAGATCATAAGGATGAGAAATAGATAAGAACAAAATTAAGCTTAAAACATAGTTTTAAAGATCACTAATCGTGTGGTGATCGATCAATGCTCTTAACCAAAATTTTAAACCCAATTTAATTCTTTCTAAACTCTTAGGGTAAGCACTACTCTAAGGGTGTAACTGATCTAATTTTGGACAAAATTTAAGATCAAACCGATATATACCGATTTTGCATTTTTAAAACTAATTACGCACCAATTACCCTCCTGAATTGGTACTTCCGGTTATACAGGTTCCAATCCAGTTTTCTAGTTTTAATATACTATATTATATATTATATAATATAATATATTACAATATATAATAATATAATGATAATATATTGTAGCATATTATAATATATATTATAATTGTATTATAGACTATAGTGATATATTATAATATATAACATAGTGATATATTATATTATAATAATGATATAGTATTAGTATAATAGAAAATGTTTAAACCGGTCCGGCTATTCTAATTCAATAAACAACCCTCCAATAATAGTCTTATGCATAGGTTTTTCACTTTACAGCACACTATAGAAGCACACATTTGACTAAATCCCATAACAAATGAAAAAGCTTCATGTGAATTCAAAACCCCTCCCCTGCAAAAAGCCATTGCAAAATCATGACTCTCGCATGAGCAAGAGAGATAAAAAATTAACATGAGACACTTCAGGAGAGACCAATGGGTGGTAGAGGGAGTGGGACCTTGGGAGGGAGCATTGACAAGAAGTACTTCACTAACGAGGAACCTCCTAAAGAGTTTTGATGCTTGGAGCTAGATGGAACAAAAAGGGTAAAACTAAGATCAACTTGGGCATCAGAGCGCAAGGAGAAGGAGACGCTTCTCCACAAAAAAAGGTCATAGTTATGAACTAGTCACCTTAACATAGAAACACCAATCTTCTAGATTTTTTTATTTTTATTTTCCTCCACTCAAAGTTTTCACTATTAACATAGAAGATATTGCTGCTCAAACAAAGCTTACAGCAGAGGAAATAAAGCTTACAAAGGAAATAAAGAGGAGCCAACAACTACTGCAGAGGAGCTGTAGAAATTTTTTATTTTGTTTTTTGTCTCAAGTTGTATAACAAACTTATTCCTTTTGATATTCTAGAATATTGTACATAACAATGTATAAATTTTCACAATAGTGCAAATACAATATATGATTTGAATCCCATGTTTTTCCGATATGGTATCAGAGCACTATCGTCTTACAGTCCCTCTAATCCATGGCCCTCTCTTCTTCTTCTTCTTCTACTTCTTCTTCCCTTTTCTCTTCAAGTGTCTTAGCCATGTCCTCCTTTTCTCACATCATCACTGCAAAGCTTAACACTAATAATTATCCCTTATGGCAAGTATAGATTTCTGCCTACCCCCGCGGTCAAGACCTCTTTCAATAAGTTGATGGTACACTAGTTCCTCCTGCTGAATTTCTTCCAAATCCTTCTAACCCAAATCCAGCTTTTTCCTCATGAAAGCACTGACCAATTGGTCCTCAGCATCCCATTCTCTTCTCTTTTTGAATCAATTATTGGTCATGTTCTTTCCCCAAACACGTCTCGTGCCCTTTGGCTTTCCCTCTCCTCTCTATTTACTTCTTGTTCCCAAGTCAGACAGTTTCAAGCACGCTTTCAATTGGATAATCTAACTTGAGGTGACCAAAGTATCACAGAATACTTTGGCAAGGTTAGATATCTCTAGCTAATTTCCTTGCCACCACTGGCACTCCCTTGCCTGATCCCAAGTTTGTTACCTATCTTCTTACTGGGCTTGGTCCCTCCTATGATTCATTTGTTACTTTTGTGACTACAAGGGTTGAACCCATTTCCTCCAATGAACTCTATCAGTTACTTCTTGTGCATGAAAGTCAACTTACTCTTAGTGCGCTCTCCTCTATCACCAGTGAACCATCTATTAACTACACAAATGCTAGTGGGCGTGGTCGAGGTCAGCCTCATGGTGGTAGAAGTGGCCGTAATGGAAGGGGCAAAAATTGTGGAGGTCAAACTTTTTCACCTACTGTACCAACAACTACTCATACCAACAGCATCCAACTTGCCAAGTTTGTAACAAGGCTGGTCATGTGGCCTTGCACTGCCAGTTTCGCTTTGACCATAGCTATCAGTATGGAGCACCTCCCTCTTTCTTTGCCAACTTCACCAGTTCAAGCAACTTCATGGATTCAACTTGGTACCCAAATTCGGCAGCAACCCATCACATAACCCACAATTTCAACAACCTCAATCTCTCCTCTAAGCTGTATTGTGGTAGTGATCAAATCCGAGTAGCAGATGGTTCGGGTCTTCCCAGCATTACCAAAAACCTCATTTCTGTTTCAAAATTTTGCCATGATAATGCTTGTTATTTTGAGTTTCATGCCTCCTTTTTTTTGTGTGAAGGACATTACGACGAGGAAGATCCTCCTCATAGGGCCAATCCATGATGAGCTCTATGTCTTCCCATCAATGTAGGATCTTCCTTTCACTTCTCTTCCTTCTCCATTGGCTAGCTTCAGCAATAAAACTTCAGTGGCTCAGTGGCACCGCCGGTTGGGTCACCCTCATTTTGCTATCCTCTCATGCATTCTGCACTCCACCTGTTTGAAGGTTTCTTCCAATGTCTCCAATTTCAAGTGCACTGAGTATCCCCTTGCTAAAGCCAATCAACTTCCCTTTGTTTCTTCTCAGGCCCATGCACATAAGCCTTTACAATTAGTCTGCGCTGATGTTTGGGGCCCGACCCATACTGTTTCTAGTTTAGGTTTTAAATATAATCCTTTGTAGATCAATATATTCGGTACACTTGGTTTTATCCCTTGAAATTTAAACCAATGCTTTACATGTCTTTTCCACTTTTTTGCCATATGTTGAAAGACTGTTTAATACTAAACTTGTCACCCTTCAAAAGGATGGGGGTGGTGAATTCAAATCCCTTACATCTCTTTGTCACAAACTTGGAATTCATCATCACTTTTCTTGTTCACATACCCATCAACAAAATGGACTTGTGGAACGAAAACACAAACTTATAGTTGAGATTGGGCTTGCCCTTTTAGCCCAAGCCTCTTTTCCTTTCAATTTTTGGGCTGATGCTTTCAGCACAACAGTGTATCTTATCAACCTTCTACCCACTCCAACTCTACAAATAAATCCCTATTTTATCATGTCTTTTATCATGATCCAGATTATCATTTTTTAAGAGTTTTTGGTTGTGAATGCTTTCCAAACTTGTGCCCATATACTCAACACAAATTATCATATCTCTCCACTCCATGTCTCTTTTTGGGTTATAGCTCCACCCACAAAGGATATAAGTGTATGGACTTAAAAGCCAATCGGATCTATTTTTCTCGAGATGTACTTTTCCATGAGACCACTTATCCATACTCTGTTCCTCGGCCCACTTCCTCATCAAACCCGATTACCATTCAAAACCCATCTCATATAACGTTGCCTATTGTCCATCCCTTACCTTCAATTCTTGGCCCCATCTTCCTCAAATCCCTCTTCGTCCCCGATTTCCCAATCCCAATCCCAAATCCCTAATTCCTCTTCTCCTTCTCCCTCTGCTATTCCAATTCTCACTCCACCACGTTCCCCAATTATTACTCGGGCTCACACGAATTCTTCCAGGCCTTGTACACAAATGGATGGCACAATACCTTATCCTTCTCAGCGATGTCTAACTACCACGATATCACCACCTAACACACCCACCAGCTATTTCGAGGCCTCAAAACAATCGGCATGGCATGATGCCATTGCCAAGGAATATCAAGCCCTCATTCAAAACCACACCTGGATCTTAGTCCCTCCTAATCCTTTAGTTAATGTCCTTGGTTGTAGGTGGGTTTACTGAACAAAGTTGCATGTTGATGGGTCTCTCAAAAGAAGAAAGCCACGGCTTGTAGCCAAAGGCTACCATCAACAACATGGTCTTGATTTTCGTGAGACCTTCAGTCCAGTGGTCAAAGCCCCCACCATTAGACTTATTTTGTCAATTACAGTTACTTAGAACTGGCCCCTGTGTTAGATTGACATTCAAAATGTGTTTCTTCATGGAACACTCACTGATCAGGTATTCATGCATCAACCTCAAGGTTTCATCAATCCTAAGTTTCTTAATTACATATGCAAACTACAAAAAACAATTTATGGCTTAAAACAGGCGCTGAGGGCTTGGTTTGCCTAGCTGAGCTCTTGGTTGCTCGCTTATGGATTTCAGACCTCTCAATTTGATGCATCTTTATTTGTTCTTAATCATGGTGATCTGCACATGTATTTGCTGGTCTATGTTCATGATTTTATCATAACTGCTTCCAAGGCCACTGCTATTGACACCTTGATTTGAGATTTGAGTCTAGCCTTTCCTGTCAAGGACTTGGGTCCTCTGTCTTCTTTTCTTGGAATGGAAATTACACAATTGAAAACTGGTCTTTTACTCTCTCAAAGGAAATACATTTAAGACCTACTTACTCAGAGTCATATGTTACATGCTAAGCCCATTACATCACCTATGGCAAACTCTTTAAAACTGTCTGTGACGCCCCCAGATTCCGCTTAGGATCGAACGAACATCTGAAGCGTCGGGACATGCAACACGTGGTTACCTGCCCCTGTTTATGACATATAAGATGCAATGTTCCTAACATGCATTTAGCATTATGCAATATTTGTAGCGGATAATTTTCTTTTTTTGAGCAATATTATGCACCAAACTTATAATATCCCAAATAGTTAAATCGTAATCCAACCATACTTAACAAAATAAACTTCCACGATTTCAGTACGAGTCTTAGAAGACTGTAACCTCAAAAACATGGGAGACTAGACTCCATATTTACATTACCAAAAAACACTATTGAGGAAGCTTGTCGAGTTACTCGTGTAACTCGACTAACGAGGCCAGAATAATATCCAAGAACTAACTATGGAAGCTGTAAGCTCCGTGTCGTGTCTGCGGTGTCTAGTCAACCTCCTTCAGTCTACCAATGTTCGCTCGTTGCACTGATCTTGACACATCGCTTACCATTCAGGGGGAATGGTAGTTGGGACTACCACGGTGAGATTTGATTACAAATCTCAGTAAGTTAACAGGAAACTCCCACACAGGTTAATTATGAATGCATGGCAGTAAAAGCATGAATGCATAATTAAAATCATAAGTAAGCATAGCATAACTTGACATATAGCATTACATAACTGACATAACCTGAACTGAAACATGAACTGAACTTGACTTGACATGACATGAACTTGAACTTATAATATAATATGGGCTAGCAACATAACATGAACGTGAACTTGAAACATAACATGAACTTGAATCATAGCATGAATGTGAACATACATAACATAAACATGAACTTGAATTTAATATAAACCTGAGCATAACATGACATAAACGTGAACTTGAGATATAATGTAAACATGAACATAACATAACATGAACGTGAACTTGAACATAACATGTACGTGAATATAACATGACATAAACGTGAACTTGAAACATAACGTGAACATGAACATAACATGATATGATATGAACATGAACTTGAAATTTAACATGAACATGAACATAACATGTATGTGAACATAACATAACATGAATTTGATCTGAAGCTTAGTCTTATCTCATAGGGTCACCATGATTGCTTATTCTTAACTTCTTGACATAAACTTGGACTCTTGTTCAATTTACTTAATTAATAACGTGACCATATGGGTGCTACACGGGTCCTCTTGAGCCGTGTGTCCCTGCTGATTACCGCATCACAACACAGGTATCTACACTAGCTGTGAGTGTGTTAATACGTACTCCACAGTTGTTGTGGCCCCATGTATTCTACGTGTCACAATTGCTGTGTCTCACGTAGTGTATGCTTCATAATTGTTGTGGCCCCATGAATTGTTTGTACTACACTTACTATGAACACATGTAAAATAAAATATAGCTCAATCGGCGTTAGTGCCTGACGCGCTCCAATGACCAGCTAATTAGGCCACATTCGCAACCTGTTGACTGTATTTCATCAACCCAGGGAATTTCACACCTATTTAGACACTCCAGCGTGAATAAAGGAGTTCCACTAGGATATTATCCCATCCTAGCACTTAGGGTCGTGATTGACATGAATAACTTAACTTGAACATGATCTGAAACTTGACTTAACATAAACTTGATCTGACTTCTTTACTTAACATGACATACTTGCAAGGGTGTATATTACATGATATGACATACATGTAACATATGGCATACTTATAACATATAGCAATATGTGACAGAATAGATTGTGTAACAGATAAATATTCATGAAAGAATAAATCATGCGTAACAGACAAACATGTAATGACGTGGCATGGCATGGCATATATGATAACATACATACATAAATTGTAGTTCCCTTACCCATCATACATACACAGTAAACTGATAGTAAGTTAGAAGCTAACTTACCTCGATCATCGCGTTCTATGAGAATAAATTACGAAATACGAGGAACTGTAAGAAGGGTATTCTAAAAGTTAGAAATTTAATTACTAACAATTAGAAACATGAGATGTGATATCCACTCCTTCTTTCTTCTTCTTTACGTATGTGCCTCGATCCACATGTCAGACTTCAGTCAACATGTCGAGCCTCGTTCCATGTGTCGAGTTTCGGTCTACGTGCCGAGCTTCGATCTACACGCTGAGCCTTATCCTAAGTGTTGTTCCTTGATGGCGTGTTCTGAAAGTTATCCACCAGGTTTTAAAGTAAGATAGATATTTTAAAGCTTACAGATATGTTAAATATCATGGAAATATCTATAGGAGATATTTTCAGTATTATTAGATAAGCTTGTTTTTAAAGTAGCACAATTATAATATTTTAATTAGCTCTGAAAATATTATAATTGTGGATAAGTACTTAGATTAAATATTTTAGTTGTTTAAAATATTAAGAGGTTTAACTTTATGTTGAAAACTCTTATTTAAATTAAATGGTTTTATCCTCTTTGAGTGATTAACGATACTTTATCATTTTAAATAATGATAAAGAAATATTATTTTATAAACTTTAGTTTATAAAATAATATTCTATCTTAATTCCTCTCAGTGTTTTATTTAAGTATTTTATTCTCTTTGAGTAATTAACGATGCTTTATCATTTTAAATAATGATGAAGAAATATTATTTTATAAACTTTAGTTTATAAAATAATATTCTACCTTAATTTCTCGTAGTGTTTTATTAAAGTGTTTTATTTTAAATAAAACACTTACGCGTTTTCAAATCAGTATTTAAACTCATCGTTGGATCGTTTGAGGATCCCGAAGTATAGGATTGAGCTTAAATACCCAGGCCCCTACCCTTTTCCCTTCACTTTTTCCTTTCTCCTTTTTCTCTCTTCTCTTTCCTCCCTCTCTCCCATGCACGTCCAGCCCGTGCACTTCATCTCCACCGTGAGCTTCAAGCTTCCAGCCCAACCACCACCGGCCACCGTAGGTCTCACTGCCGGTCACCAATCCTTCCCTACATGCCGGCCAACTCCTCCTCCAGCCGGCCAAGCCACACGGCCTCTCTCTCTCCCCCACGGCTTCACTAGCCGAAATGGGTAAGGATGCACTTGCCTCCTCCACGCCGGTCATCCTTAGAAGGCCATTCCTAGCTACATCAAATGCTTTGATCAATTGTAGAAGTGGTGTTTTGAAGCTTACTTTTGGGAACATGACACTTGAGTTGAACGTTTTCAATGCTGGCAAAATGTCATCACATTTTGATGACACAAGTGACTTGAATGCTGTGGAGAGTTTGACACCAACAGAGTTTATTTGCTTAAATTCTCTTTTCTTCTGATAATGATCCTATTTTTCATACACCTGAATTTTTACTTAATAAAAAAATTGATCATATTAATGACTTCGAATCTTTTGATTGTTTTGCAGATGATAGTTTCCCGGATGAGCAGCTGTTTGTGGTTGATAGAGCCCCCTGGGAAGTATTTTGAGTTGCTTCTCCTTCTTTACAGTTTTCTTTACTTGCTTTTTCTTTTATTTGTTCTTTTGCATTTGATTTTATTTTTCTTGTTGATTGTTTGTTTTGTTTGATTAGTTCTATGCACTCTGTTTCTTTCGTTCGATTCAGTGAGGACTATGTCTCTCACTAGTTAGGAGCGGAACGATGGCATTGTGTAAAAAAAAAAAAAAAAAATAAAAACTGGAGATTTTATTTAAAAATGCGTTTACATAAACTTGAGGTTCTTAGCCTCAGCTTGGAGACGCTCATTCTCTTCATACAAAATCATGTCAGCCCTATTCATAGGAGCTGGCAAGCGGAATGAAGAACTTAATAAAGATTTCAACTGTTTATTCTGCTGCCGAAGGATTCCTTCCCTTGTGTGAGACTCTTGAACAATGCGTTGAAGTACAGCAATTTGTTCTTTTAGCCTTTCAACCTCATGGTTTTTGGCTTGAACCCGCTGGGAAAAAGCAACAATGGAGGATGAGTAGCGAGTTCCGAGACTCACCAAATCATAGATAGCATCAGAGTCTGACTTATTAGCCATGCTGTTATTTTCTTGCTGCAACATGGCACCAATGGCAGCTGCAGAAAGGACAGGAGGTTGAGATGTAGAAGAATGAGCCATTGAGAAAGGGATTGAGAACTTAAGGCGAGAATGTTGAAGGAATGCAGATGAGCTATAGAAATAAGAAGAAAACTTGATGCGGATTGAATGAACTTTGAGACTGATTTTATAGAGAGAGCATAAAGAACAAGTCCGGAGCCTTCAATCTCGTTTGTCAACAACATCAGGCGTTTTTTTCAAATCTCCAGCCACGCTTGTCGGGTCACGGACGGATCCACCGAAAAGAAAAAAAAAAAAAAAAATTAGTAATCTTTTGCTAATTTTCTCGTATTCTCTTTTTGCAGGTACGATTTTTGTATCTTCTTAGCAACCAACAACCTGAGTATTTCAGGTGACATCTTTCCTCTTTACTCTTTCGTTTCAATATATGTTCTGCAGTGTTTATCTTGTTTCAATTCATGCCTGCATAACATATGTCGTCGAACATTCATTTGCTGAACATTGAGGACAATGTCAAATTTAGTTGGGGGGAGAGTTTTCTGTTGAAGTTTTTTTTGTTGAAGATGTGTTAGTAAAAAAAATAAAAAAAAAAAATAAATTTGAGGAATATTGAAACATAAATGATTAACACACACTTCTGGCATTTTTGTGAAATTTGAGTATCTTGGTGGAGTAGTTGAGCGGAATTATTTTATGAAGAATTATTTTCAACCATAAACATAGAGCATGATTTTTGATGCATCATATTTTGTTGATATGTGGCTTGAAACACCGGGATGTTATAGTTATTGAGATGAAACTGATAAGATTTCTGTAGAACGAAAGGCAAAGTTTGAAGGACATTTTGCACATGCTTACGCTTGTAGTGTTCCTTATTTACCATTCATTGATTTAACACTGGAAAAGTAAACTGCAGGACTACCGAGCCATGCCAAAAAAAAAAAAAAAAAAAAACGAAGAAGAAATAAAGGCGCTTAGCGAACTTTCCTAAGTAAAAAGGGCTAGAAACAGTTACCCAAGACTTTGGGGGTTGAGTGTTCCAACCTTTAAAAACAGAGCTGGCGTGAAAACTGCTAGTCCCTTGGGCTCTGAGGTAGTTAGAATCAACAATGATTAATCTTAAGGTTGAAAAATCCTATGACAAATCATGGCTAGTAATGAGGAACACACAACCAGTTTAGCTTCACACACACATTTGAGTCCTGAGATATTTGCCTTAATTCTATGTGAAAGATTGTTGAAGATAGTCTTGGTGGGTATAACCCTTGGGGGTTGAGTAGTAACGTGTCACTTTTGTGAGAATTCAGAATTGAGTTTGATTGTTTTTGTTTGAATTTCGATCTTTATGCAATATTCATCTCAATTAATTTTCACTATTTTGCTCAAGGATTAGCAAAAAGCTAGTTAGGGGGTGTGATTGAGCTGAGATATTGCATATTTTAGCTATTTAAAACCAATGTATTTCAATTGCTTCGTGACATTATTTATTGGTTTTAGATGGAAAAATAGTTAATAAGCATAAATTCGAGTTATGATTTTTAATTGATTAATATCATGTTTATGCTTAATTTTATAACTATGATTTAATTGGACAATACTTCCTCACATATATAATATTTTTTTTAATAATCTATTTTCTTTTTAATTTATTTCGAGTGTAATTTTATTTCTTTATTTTCAGCTTAAATAAAATTCACGAGATCAAACGGTGAAGTTTTTTTTACGTAAAGTCAAGAAGCAGTTTCACGTGTTGTCTGGGGGTGCTTTCGGTGGGCTAATTGGACGTGAAAAGGAGACGAAATTGAGAAGCGGCGGAGGAGAGTGCAGGAGTGGCAAGAGTTGAGGAGAGCAAGAAGGAAGCAACAGTCAACCGCCACGGAAGGGTAAAAAATTTTCTATCTGGATCCATCGTGGACTCGCTTCTTGCGAGCTTACTTTCGCGGTATTTCTATTTCTACCTCTGTTCAAGATTCAGTTTTCAAATATCGTTTATCCATCATTGATGTGTGTTCACTTTGCTATATTTGATTCACTTCTCTTATAAACTCGACCGCTCGTAAGTGCAATTTCTCAAGATTTACAGAAGTCATCAGTGTCTTGTGTAACTTTTTGCTTATTTGAGTTTTGATCTATAAATTCAATTTGGAAGAAGCAATGGATGAGGGGAACATAAGTCTAGGACGGAGGATTCGGAAAGGAGTCGAGATGAAAAAGAAATATGGAACGAGGTTGGGGAAAGTGATGAGGAACGAGACAAGATGCTTTTTCAGTTAGAGCAGGAGTGCTTGGACGTAAACAAGAGGAGGTAGTTTGTCCCCGATAGGCTTGGAGGAAAATAAAACAAAAGACACAAGGCAATTTACGCCAGAATCTGGTGAAAGGAACTTTCATTCACGTGATGGAAGGGATGAAAACAGTGATGAAAACCTGAAGCATCATGAACATGCAGAAAAGAACCAGATACCATCTCGAAGGACTTGACAAGCTTGAATGAGAATGCAATGCAGCAGCAAATCACGGCAGCAGCAGCTCACGGAAGTCAAACTCAACACATGCAGCAGATAAAACAAAACCAGCATGCACCGAAAGCAACAGAAAAAAAAGAAATGCAACAAACATCAAGTGCACCTAAACTTGCAGAAAATTCCGAAGAGAGAATCTCAGCAGACAAAGCAGCAGAAAACTTTGACTTGGACAGCACATGATGCAGAATTTTCGGTGGAAAGAGCAGATGATTTTCGGTGGAGGGACAGCAACTCACACCATCACTCGGCTGGAACTTGATGCAGCACACCACATGCATGAACTCACAAATCACGGCACTTAGCAAATCATGGAAGCACATGCAGAAAGCTGAAACATGCACCTGGACAGCATCACTCACAGCAGAAAATAACACATGCTGGAGCCCACAGCACATGCAGAACACGGCAAAATGCAGAAAATACTTGCACATGCATGAAAGTAACACACGGCATCTTCACTTGGACAGCAGCAGAAAAATTGCAGCAGACAAAATTGCAACCGAAAAAAAAAAACAGCAGCAAAACATGGACAAATGCAGCATGCAGAAAATCAACCTGACAGCATTAACACATGCAGAAGAAAAATAGCACATGCAGCAGAAAGTAAAAACACATGCAGAAAAGTCAAGCACAAAAGCAGCAGATCATACACGGCACCTAACTCAAACTCACATGTAGCAGCAACACATTCACATGCAAAAGGGAGAAGCAAAGTCATTCACGGATGAAAGCAGTGTAGCAGAAAAAAAAATTAACTTGGAAATCAGCATAAATCACGGCCCTGATGAAACACATAAAAACTCTATAAAAGGAGAAGAGGAGAGAACACTAAGGGGGTCTTCGGCTAGCATTAAATTTCTTGCTTTCTCTTACGTTTGTTTTTTTTTCTGGAGAATTTTTGTTTTCATTTCAGACTTTATAAAGGGCAGTTTGAGATTTATTTTCTTGCTTTCTTGTTGTTCTTTCTTCTGTCATTTACGTTAGAATGCATTAAAAATACACACATAGAATTTACTCTATACTTGAAAAAGAGTAGCACTTGTTTTATTTTCTGCATTCAGTTTGTTTTGCTATTGTTTTCCATACCTAAACTAAGTGGTTTGAATTCATTTTCCATTTCAGTTGCTAGTTTAGACGTAAGATATACTTGTTTTCATTTTTCTGTTTTATGTTTTATTTTGTTCGGTTTATTTTTCTGAGTTTACATAGAGCTAGTTTTTTTTTTCTGTTTTCACTTCAGATTAAAGGGATCGGTTTTGAGTTTATTTAGTAGCTTCTCATTCGGTTTTCATTCTCTTTTATTTTGCTTAGTAGCTTTGTCTTTCTTTTCATTTACAGATTTTTTTTTATTGGCAGCTCAGTAATTTTTTTTTTTTCGTTTAGCATCTTTGATTTTCTTCTAGGTTGTAACTTTAATTCTTCTTCTTATTTTTTTTGCTCTTTTCGTTTACATTGTAGCTTACATTTGGTTTTTGTAGCAAGCGGCTAGGTAGCTTATTGAATTTTATTTTCATAGTTTTATTTTAATTTGCTTGCTATAGTTGTTCGGCTAGTGGGCAACTATGATTTTTCTCATTATATGTTAATTTTTTCTATTGTTAGTTTAGAGGTGACAGTTTCATTTTAGTTTTCTTAGTTTATTTATTTATATAGTCTGGTTTGATTTATTGATTAGTAGAGTGAGGAAAGAACGGAGAGAGAGTTTTTAACTTTTATCTCCTCTTTCACTTTTATGTTCTCATGCCATTTTTGTGTATTTTATTTTTAATGTTTATTTAATTTTCATAACTTTGTATTGAATTTTTAATTTGGGGTTTTTCAATATTTAGTACATGCTTGTTATCTACTTTCTAATCTAGTTTAAATTCTTAATTTAGTTTTATTAATTTCTGAATTTAATCTATAAGTCATTTACATTTCAATCCGACAATCAAAAATCTAAAAACATGAATCTAGTCCATGACTAGTAAAATTTCCATCCATTGCACATACCATTAATTTATTTTTTTTGTGAAGTTTTTCACAATTTTTCAACGAGTTTAAATTTTGAGTAAACTTTCCCTGAGGAGACGATCTAGGAATTTATTCCTAATTATTACACGACATCCTCCTGCACTTGGGAGAGCATTAGTGCTACTCATTTTTTTGAGTGAGTCATAGACCCTTTGTTACGGTTGCACCGCCGTGCACCACCGTACACGGCCACCCATGGTGTTCTACCACACCACCTTGTTCATCTCATCACCATGAACTTCCCCAAGAAATTTCATGGCCAACAGAGCTATGTGTAGCTCTCACTCTCCCTCACTCTCCAAGGCCGAAATACACTTCAAACGGCCGATCTGCCGCCGTGAGCCACCGTATGGCCACCACCTCGCCACCACAGCTCCACCACATGTTCATCTACCTTTCCCTAGCTTGCCATGAAGTTCTATGGCTTTCATCCACCTCAAGCAACTCCCACCATTTTCGGATTCACTGTTCACGGCATGATGCCGCCGTGCTCCGCCACCTTTGACCACCACGAGGCCACCATGAGCCTTCCAAGACCACGCCTAGCTATTCTCAAGCCCAAACTACCACTTTATATGGTGGACAGCCACAGTACGCGGTGTTACCACCATGTACTCTCCTCCGATGCTTGATCGTGACGAGCAGCGAGCAACGCATGGGTTATCCCGTCGATGGTATAACCCTCTATCCATAGTTATTTACGTTTAAAGTAGTTGATTGGCTAGACTATAGACTGTGTAGTTAGTAATTGTGGAGTTCGCTGCGTAATGGTGAAGTGAAGTGTAGTTGTGAAGTGTAGTTGTGAAGTGTTGGGCTTGATTGTGTAGTATTGTGGACTGTGCTGTGAAGTGTGGGCGTGAGATGGATGCCGTAGTTGTGATACGGCGAGAAGTGTGAAGAGAGTACGCGTGGAACGTACTTTGTGTAATGCAACGACATGCCGTGTGACGTGCGCTGTAGTGATGTGTGGCGTAGAAGGAAGGGAGTGCACGTGGAGTGTACTTCGTGTTGTATAGCGATGCACCGTGTGATATGCATCGTGATGATGAGTGTTGTAGCGAAGAGAGTACGCACGGCACGTACTCCATGTCGCGTAGCGATGCACCGTGAGGCGTGTATTGTAGCGATGTGTGTTGTAGTGTGGATGGATGAGAGTTCACGTGAGTGTACTCTGTACTAGGTTGTGATACACTGGATGGCGTGTCACGAAGGGTTGGATGGTGTAGCAGAGAAGTGTGGAGTGTTTGGTGTAACATCGGAAAACTGTGTGACAGTGTCCCGAAGCAATGGTGATGTGGCTGTAGTCCAAGGTAACTGGTGTTGCCTTGAGGCTAACTTGTGGCTGAAGGTATGTGTGAAGTGGTGAAAAAGTATCAGAGAGTGCAGTGGAAGCATGATGGGCATCGTTTTGTTAATTGGGAATGTGCCCTGAGCTGCATAATGTGACAGAGACGCATTTGTGGATGCAGTTCTCTTGTCAAGTGGCAGGAACTGTGTAACAGTGTCCCGAAATATTAGTGTGATATGGCCTTATAGTCCGGGGTGACGGGTGTCACCTTGTGGTTGACTATGGCTAAGAGTATATGGAAGTGGTGAAAAGGTATCAGAGAGTGCAGCAGAAGCACGATGGGCCCCGTATTGTAACTCGAGAATCTGTCTTGAGCTGCATAATGTGACAGAGGCGCATTTGTGGATGCAGTCCTCTTGTCAAGTGGCGGGAACTGTGTAACAGTGTCCCAAAGCAGTAGTGATGTGGCCTGTAGTTCAAGGTAACGGGTATTGCCTTGAGACTGACTTGTGGCTGAGAGTATAAGGAAGTGATGGAGAAGTATCAGAGCGTGCAGCGGAAGCATGATGGGTATTGTGACGTGACCCGAGCTTAGTCTTGAGTTGCGTGACGTGATAGAGGTGCATTTGTGGATGCAGCCTCTCCTATCAAGTGTTGGGATGAACTTGTACAGGGTCGGAAAGTAGGAAGAATCCTATCAACCGGGTCTGAGCAAGTTGGTATTGGAGTATGGAGCTTGTTTATACAAGCGGGCGTTCATTGGAGCTATAAGTTGCTCTTAGGTGATAAAAGGGGATGAGATGCAGGTGTCTCTGGCGAGACACGTGTACCGGACAGGTTTACCATATGTAATGGGTAATTTGTCCTAATCATGGTTACATGGTATTTTAGCCAGAGAGTTGGCTGACTTCATGTAGCCTGAATGGATGAGAATAAGGATGTAGTATGGGCTAGGATACGTGAAGATAGTAATGGGTGAGTAATCTAAGGTTGGGATGCATGACTCTGCCGGTCAGAATCATGCAACAGATTGTGGAATTAGAAGAACGAGATGGAAGTCTTAGTGTCTTAACTCTAAGGTGAATCACAAGGGTTCGCTTTAAGGAATAAGACCCGAAAGGTTTTAGTACAGTAAATGGCATATGAGAGCCCAGGAATGGACGAAAAGTGTTCCAAGTGAGGCATAGTTCTATTTTTAGAATAGTTTCTTATGCATTGGATAGATGATGACGTAAGGTTATGTGTATGCATGTAGGTCGCTATCTGACACGCACACGAATGGACTGCATGGAATGAGTATGGCATGAAGTCCAAATAAGTATTACGTTCATACTCTTCTAGAGTTTTTATGTATAGAAAAGAAGAAAAAGACGAAAGCTTTTCACTAAAAGGAAAATGAAAATGAAACGTAAGTTTTCAAGTATAAGTACGTAGCGGCCTTCCTTGGCAACCCCTCTTTACGCACCGAAAATATGTACGTGTATGCATGTGAATGGATGCTATATGTAGTACGTATTGTATGTATGTTCATGAAAAGGAAACGAAAAGAAGCCTTAAAAGATGTAAGAACCGTTAAGGAATGCAAGGACTGAAGCCGTAACGAAAAGAAAGAAAAGAAAACAAGATTTTTCCTTAAGTAACTCTCTTTCCAGACTCTTTTTGAACAGCTCTTCTTCAAAGAAAAGAAAGAAAACCATTTTCTCTTGAAGAGACTTCTTTTAAAAGGACTTTTACAAAACGAAAGAGAGAAAACCATTTTCTTAATTAAACTCTGATGAATCGAAAGAAATGAAGAAATGTAAGAACCGTAAGAAACGTAAGGACTGAAATGGAAGAATGGACTGTAAAGGAAAGGAAATGACTGTAAAGGAATCGATGGACTAGACTAAATGGATGATGTATGAAAATAAGTAACGGCCACATGGAATGAAATGGATATGGTACCAATGAATGGACTGTAAAGGGGCAGATTGCAATGCCGGGTAAGTAGTACTGGTAGTGCACCCAGTGCTGCATCCTAACGGAATGGATTCCCAAACCCATGGCCACGGGCGGAATCAGGTCCAAAAGATCGCTAACCCTAGCACACGGGGCGTAACAGTGTGCAAATGGCCAATGAAAGTGAAAAGAAAGAACGGATTCATATTAAGAAAGGAATGCATGTATGAATGGATGAACGGAATGCATGAATATACGTAAGTAAGAAAAGATGAACGAATGAATGGATGTATGCATGAATGTTTGTAAAAAGAACGAATGCATGAAAACATTCTTTAAGAAATGAAGGCAGCGATGCGTGGGGAACTGTTTTAAAGAAGAAAGCATGTTTATAAAGAAAAACCCCACCTCGCAACGTTTTAAAAAGAAAAGAAAGACGTATGCATGCTATGTACGATATTTATGTATGGAATGATGAATGCATGACTGAAAATCTATGTTATTATATTTTAACTGTTTGAAGTAATGCTTACGAGTCATCGACTCATTTTAGTTTTATGTGTGCCCTCCCAGGCACAAGATGAGCATGACAGGATAGGACAGGCACAGCCCAAGAGGGAAGAGCACGAAGGCCTAGGCAAGATGTTTTTATATGAAAACTTAAATTATGAAATTTAATGTTTTCTGCTGAAATCTTTTAATTGAGAAAATGAATTTTATTTATAGTATGAAGTCTTTTGTATCCTAGCATGAATGGAAAAGAATTGAAAAAGGAATAGTAATTCCCGTCGATTTTATCAAAATCGAATATGAAAAGGACCCACCATAAGGACGGGCGTTACAAGTTGGTATCAGAGCGAGACCCAGGTTATGAAAGACTTCATATGAAAGAAAAGAAAGAAAACTTTTATTTGAAGGAAAATCTTTCACATAAAAGAAGATTTTCCTTTACATGAAAGAAAACTTTTACCTAAAAAAAACTTTTATGGAAGAAAACTTTTACATGAAAGAAAACCTTTTTATATGAAAGAAAACTTTACATGAAAAGAAAGCTATTGAAAAGAGAACTGAAGTAAGAAGGATGGAAAACCTAGGCTGACATCTTCCCAAGGCATGTCTCGTCCTGCAGTAAGTATGAGAAAGTATTTTCTTTTAAGTATTACAGTATTTTACCAGTACAACCTAGTTAATGAAGGCATGTCAGAATGGCACCTACTAGGAAATGTTATTTGCATGTTATGAAGTCATAGAGAATGAACATAGTTAGAAAGGAAAAGAAGGGAGATGAAAAGTCAAGAACGTATAGATGTAGTTGCATGTCATGAACGAATAGACTAGAGTGGTTAAATGAACTGTGATAGTTAGGGAACGCATAAATGACCATGAGATAAGCAAGGACCGAGATGAAGGAAGAGACAATGACTTCAAGTTTTCTTGCAAACACCTCAACTTGGATAGCGCGAACACTATCAGATGAATGCGACTAAGCGCTTGGAGATAGCTTCGCAAGGACCTTAGTTTGGATAGTGTGAGCACTACCAGAGGGATGCAGTCACGTGCCTGGAGTCAATTCCAGATCTGTTGATGGGCGAGCTGTGAGATATGTGAAAAAATTTTCTTCTCAGCAATGCCCAAGATGCGCAATGTGCACGTTAACGCTGGGACGACGTAAGGACCTATCTAAATGGGTCCCTAATAAGGATAGGCAAAATTTTATTTTTAGGGCTTTAGTACAAAAAAAAAAATATTAGGACATTAAGAAAACTTTAGGACCTTAAGCAAATTTGTAGTACGTTAAGCCAAACCTTAGGGCCTTAAGCAAATTTCGAGGATGAAATTTATTTAAGGAGGGGAGATTGTGATATCCACTCCTTCTTTCTTCTTCTTTAAGTATGTGCCTCGATCCATGTGTCAGACTTCGGTCAACATGTCGAGCCTCATTCCATGTGTCGAGTTTCGGTCTACATGCCGAGCTTTGATCTACACGCTAAGCCTTATCCTAAGTGTTGTACCTTGATGGCGTGTTCCGAAAGTTATCCACCGGGTTTTAAAGTAAGATAGATATTTTAAAGCTTACAGATATGTTAAATATCATGGAAATATCTTGAGATATTTCCAGTATTATTAGATAAACTTATTTTTAAAGTAGCACAATTATAATATTTTAATGAACTCTGAAAATATTATAATTGTGGATAAGTACTTAGATTAAATATTTTAGTTGTTTAAAATATTAAGAGGTTTAACTTTACGTTGAAAACTCTTATTTAAATTAAATGGTTTTATCTTCTTTGAGTGATTAACGATACTTTATCATTTTAAATAATGATGAAGAAATATTATTTTATAAACTTTAGTTTATAAAATAATATTCTATCTTAATTCCTCTCAGTGTTTTATTTAAGTGTTTTATTCTCTTTGAGTAATTTTGACGGATCGAATTAATATGGAATGATACGAATAATATATCTACGGAAACTATACTCAAAGAGGAACAACTTTTATGAATGAGTCATCGTATGAAAATACTTACAAAAGGTCGAAAATCTCCACACAAAAAGACACAGAAATCTGCCCGAGAGAGCTCTTTTGGGTTTCTCTCTAAGAACGGGGTGAAGAAGTGATTAAAGTGAAAGAAGTGTGGCTTTCACAACTCTATACTTCTGGAGGGGGAAGATATGGGCTTGAAAGACCCTTGATTGGAGGTGGCTATGTGACATAAAGTGGAGAATAGAGAGGGGAAAGGACTGCCTGCAGAAGCTGTGAGGTATGGAGGTTGATGGGGTGGGTTTCTCAATCTCATCAAGGCACTATTGGGTGCAGCCAAGGGCAATGGATGGTCTACCATGTGGGGTGATTGAGCTGAGATATTACATATTTTAGCTATTTAAAACCAATGTATTTCAATTGCTTCGTGACATTATTTATTAGTTTTAGATGAAAAAAAATAGTTAATAAGCATAAATTCGAGTTATGATTTTTAATTGATTAATATCATGTTTATGCTTAATTTTATAACTATGATTTAATTGGACAATACTTCCTCACATATATAATATTTTTTTTTAATAATCTATTTTCTTTTTAATTTATTTCGAGTGTATTTTTATTTTTATTTTTTTTTCAGCTTAAATAAAATTCACGAGATCAAACGGTGAAGTTTTTACGTAGAGTCAAAAAGTGGTTCACAAGTTAAAAGAAAAGGTTGAGTTGTTTGCTCTACAAAAACAAGAGGCGTGGAATGCTGGGACCATAAGAATTGGGAAGAAATGGCTGGGACATGGTTTGAAGAAGGTTAAAGAATCTGAAATCAAGCATTTGGCTGATAGTAATTCTGTTTTGAGCCAAATTTCCCATCTCCGTAAGGCTGGGATGGAAACTGATCATTGGTACAAGCACCTACTAAAGATATGGATGCAAGATGTTAAAGCCAAAGCTGCAAAGAAGGTGAACAGAAGAATATGTTTCTGCTGAGACAGCTTCTATCCGTGCTCTTATGCCGAATTATAGCTCCTCATGTGACTCTGAAACAGCCACTAAAATTATTGCTCCTGTTAATGCCATAAAGAAGAGGCTTTTACGATATGGACTAGCCACAAATGAAGGGTACCCCCGTACAACTACTCTGCTTATTTTACAAGATGACATCCAAATAATTGACTGGTTTTCTGGTGTTGTCCACCGCTGGCTTAGATGGTGGAGTGAGTGTGATAATGTTAATGAAGTAAAACTCTTAATTTCTGATCATCTTAGGAAATCTTGCATTCGTACATTAGCAGCCAAGTACCGGATACATGAAAATGAGATAGAAAAAAAACGGTTTGATTCAAAATTGAGCAGGATTCCGTCTACCCAAGAAATAGAGCAGGAGATGGCATATGAGAAATCAATTAACCAAGCTTTTGATAATGATGAGGCTTTAATGTATGGGATGTCTTATAGTGGCTCATGTTTACTTTCTCTAGCAAGAATGGTGACTGAGTCACGGCCCTGCAATTGTTTTGTTATGGGGTGCTCTTCTCCAGCACCAAGTGTTTATACTCTTCATGTGATGGAGAGGCAGAAGTTCCCAGGCTGGAAGACAGGGTTCTCAAGTTGTATTCATCCTAGCTTGAATAGAAGGCGGATTGGGCTGTGTAAACAACATTTAAAAGACTTATATCTCGTATATCTGGACTGTTGATTACTCATTGATGTAAAAACCATAAAAGAGGATTCGAGGTGCCAAGGACTCTGTTGGCATGCCAGTTTCCAGTTGTTGGCAGGTGAAGATCAAATGTTTGATATGCTACCTGAAGAAAATGTGGACAGCACACATGAACCACTCGAGTAGCACACAGCTCATGCACATGCAAGAACCACTCATACACGGCAAAACAACAGCAGAAAAGAAAATGAAATGCAACTCATGGAGCCCACAACACATTCAATTCAAAGCAGCAGGTCTTTCATTCAATCCACCGAAAGCATGTTCATCTACATGTTTTACTACATTTACTTGCAAGAATTGTGCTGCAACAATCCACCGAAAGTAGCAGAAAAAAAAAAAAAAAAGAAATGCAGATCATACACGGCACTTAATGCAGAAAGTTCAACTAATGCAAAGCATGCAGAAAAAAAAGTCAAAAATAGCAGCAGTAAAAAAAGAAGAAATGCAGATCATACACGGCACCTTAAGCACACATGAACCAATCGGGTAGCACACAGCTCATGCACATGCAGAATTCTCAAAACAGTAATGCAGCAGAATTCCAAGGCCAATGCAGCAGCAAATCACGGCAGCTCACTCGGACAGCAGAAGAAAATGAAGAAGCAAATCACGGCAGCAACTTGTAGCAACAAGTCTCCCATTCAGAACATAGACAGCAGCTCACGGAAGTTAAGCTCAACACTTGCAGCAGATAAAACAAAACCAGCATCCACCGAAAGCAATGCAGAAAGCTAACAAATGCAGAAAATACACATGCAGTCCACGGAAAAAAAAATGCAGAAAAATAGATCATAGCTGGAATTAAATGCACCAATCACGGACAGAATTTCTCATGTAAGACTCTATAAAACCAGGAGGGAACTTACGGACCAGAGAGGAGGAGAGGAGAAGAGGGGAAGGAAACACATACTTCGGATTTACACATATTTTGAAGTTACAGCAGAAGCAATTTAGTTTTTTTTTCTCCTCTGTTTGCTATTTTTTTTTCATGTTCTTTGTATTCCGTTTGTTCCACACTTGAGAAGAGAAAGAACTTTAAAACTTAGTTTTCATTTTCAGTTTTATTTTTATCTCAGTTTCAGTTGTTGTTTCATTTTATTCTCATTTTCAGTTTCATTTCTTTAGAGAAGCATTCGGTTGGGGTATCATCTTTTTAATTTTTTTTTTGGTTTCTCGTTGGAAGAAAGCTCTCTCTCGGCTAAGTTTTTTTTTTTTATTAGGTGGTAGCTTCATATTTTTTTTCTTGCTTTATTATACTCTGTTTTCGGATAGACCTTAGGATAAATGGAACCAAGTTTTCAATTATAGTCTTTAGCATCTTTCGTTCCATACGGGAGGTGGCGAGCAGCTCTTTTTATTTTTATTTTTTTTGTTTTCTTACATTTTCGTTGAGTAGAGTCGACGGAAGTTATTAGTTTTTTTTAGACTACTTTTCGATCAGTTTTTATTTTCTTTCTTTCATTTGGACTGGGCATAGGCGGAAGCTCTTTCTATAAGCAGCTTCATTTTTTTTAATTTCTTTACGTTGGAATTTCTTTAGAGAAGCAGGAGAAATCAATTTAATGGTTCTTCTTTATCTTCTGTAGTAGAATTCCAGACCTTAGGTGGGAGGCAGCTAGTTGTTGTATTTTTTTTTTTATTGTTTCTCTATTTTGATGGTAGACGGATGGTTGTTTTTTTTTTTTTTACGTTGAAGTATTTTACGTTAAAGATGGAAGCTAAGAGCTTTGAGTTTAATTTTCATTCAGCATTTATTTTTTTTACTTTTGGTTGTGGCGTTCGGCATTTTTGATTTTATTTTTGGCATCTTTAGTATTATTCTTTTCGGACGTCGGGATTCATTTCTTTTTACCTTTCATTGTCATCATTTGTAGAGTTATTTTCATTTCTCTTAATTTTCATTCGGCAGCCAGTCTTTATTTTTTTCTTTTCTCTTCTTGTTTTACGATATCATTGTCTAGAGCTTAGTGGTCAGATTCATTTTTATGGCTTTGCTTAGATTAATTTTTGTTGAACAAGTCTCATTTTTTCGGCAGCTTTAGTTTTATTTATTTATGTATTTATTTTGGATATTTCGTTGAGTAATTTATTTATTTATTTATTTTTTGTTTACTTATTACGTGTTATTTATTTTTTTTCGCATTTCTTTAATCTTTCTTGTCTTTGAGTATTTTCAATTTTCAGTTCGTATTTTATTAATTTATAATCTAGTTTAATTCTTAATTTAGTTTTATTAATTTCTGAATTTAATCTTTTAGTCATTTACATTTAAAATCCGATAATCAAAAATCTAAAAACATGAATCTAGTCCATGACTAGTAAAATTTCCATCCATTGCACATACCATTTATTTTTTTTTGTGAAGTTTTTTTTCAGAATTTTTCAACGAGTTTAAATTTTGAGTAAATTTTCCCTGAGGAGATGATCTAGGAATTTATTCCTAATTATTACACGACATCCTCCTGCACTTGGGAGAGCATTAGTGCTACTCATTTTTGAGCGAGTCATGGGGGAGGAAACTTCTCCAAGAAGCCTTGCCAAGGTGGCCAAATTCGTGGGCCTTGGTGGGCCTCAACCAAGTGGGCTTCAATTTGGGGTTTAAAGGGGGTTTGGTTAGGGTTTGAGATGCTATCAAGCTCAAATCCAATTTTTTCTTGGCACAATCTATTTTCTAAGGTTTAAAAGGTTGGATAATGATGTCATAACAAGAATTTGAGAAATTAATAGCATATGGAAGTGATTTAATTAAGTGATTAAACACAATGCTAGAAATTGGATCAAAAATGGTTTGAATGCCAACTTTAGGGTTTGGAGAAACCGTTTAGGGTTTCGGTTTCAACTAAGTTTTTGGGATTTCAATTGGATTCCAACCATTTAGGGTTTCACTAGGGTTGAAACCCTATTTGATCTGGCCCAAATGGTTGATCAAATGAAAAGGATTTTGCTTAGGTGGCATGATCTCACACCTTGATTTCCTTCACAAATCCATTTGATGGTTCCTCTTTGTGCCAAGTGTCTAATACTATTTACTATGTGTGGCTAAGATTTTGCCAAGTGTCCAAATAAAACTTCTCTAACCTAATTTGAACATTTCACACTGTGATTTTGAAAACACTTCACTTAGTAAGCTTATTGAAGTTATTATTCACTCCAAAAAAAAAGCGTAATAAACTTAGTACTGAAAAATTCTAAATATTCATATTAATCTACAGTAAAAACCATTTACCAAAACTCAACCCCAAAATGCCCCTATAAATAAATTCACAGTTTCGAACAGCCGTTTCGTCCAAAATTATGAAAATGGGTTATTGCGCTATAAAATCCTAAATATTCAACTGAGTCTAGTGATGTAGACTATAACATATTCTGACACTTCTAACTACCTCAAACAATTAAATTCGCATTTCTGGCACCATAGTGAGTGATAATACTAACTATATTGACAGACTAAAACCTATGCGATTAACGGATTTATGAAAACTTATGTAATTTTCACGAGGTTCCTCAAGTCTATAGAAATTCTACCATTGAATTTCTAGCGGGCTGTTACACTGTCTAAATTTGACTCCTCGAGTTTTGATGATGTTACCCTTTTTAGAAGTATTGTTGGAGGGTTGCAATACCTTTCTCTCTCAAGACCTAATATTTCTTATGCGGTTAATAAGGTGTGTCAATTCATGCACACACCCAAATTGTCAAACTGGGTTACTGTAAAACGCATACTGCGCTATCTAAAGGGTATAATCAATTATGGTCTCTATTTCTCCTCTCAATCCTCTTTTAAATTACAAGCATATTTGGATGCGGATTGGGCTAGATGCCCAGATGATCGACGATCTACAAGTGGATTCTGCATCTACTTGGGCAGAAATCTGATTTCTTGGAGCTCCAAGAAACGAAGAACCGTTGCAAGATCTAGTATGGAAGCTAAGTACAAATCAGTGACCTCATCAACAACTGAGATTATATGGCTTCAAACACTTATCTTTGAACTCGGATTACCTCTCAAAAAAGCTTCAACATTGTGGTGTGATGATATTGGAGCCACTTACTTGGCTGCCAATCCAATCTTTCACTCAAGGACAAAACACATGGATATTGATTTTCATTTTGTCTGAGATTGAGTTGCTGACATGGCTTTACAGATTTCCTTCATTAGTTCCAAAGATCAAATAGTTGATCTCTTTACTAAGCCATTAGTAGCTGATAGATTTTTTAAACTAAGATTGAGTCTCAATGTTGTTGACAGGCCCTAGGACTTGAGGGGGCGTATTAACATAGAAGATATTGTTGTTCAAACAAAGCTTACAGCAAAGGAGCCAACGACTACTATATAGAAACTGTAGACATTTTTTTTTCTATTTGTTATCTCAAGTTGTATAACAAACTTAATCCTTTAGATATTTTAGAATATTGCACGGACAATGTATAAATTTTCACAATAGTGCAATACAATACATGATTCAAATCCCTTTCAAAATGTTTTTATGATATTCACAAACTCTCTCTCTCTCTCTCTCTCTCTCTCTCTTGTGGTGATCGTTATTTACTGTAAATCATGAAGTTGCATCATATTTCCCAATAAAAGTAAAAACATTCTTTTCTAGACGACGGTCATAATCCGGCCCGGATTGGTTACACGATACTAAAAATATCATCTTAACTCATCATTACAACTTTTTCAAATCTCAATACAAAATTAATATTAGAAAATTATTCATTACTATTTGAAACATTTCTTTTCATCTGTGTAACCAAACGGAGCCTAGTCATTGGATTCAACTTTGGATTTGAACTTCGAACTTGATTCCAAAATGGCCTAGCTCCTACTCCATTCCATGTCCTTGGAATTGGAGTAGGTATTCGCAGTCCACTAATGAGTTTGTTTTGTTGGGTTTGGGTCCGAAATTGCATCTACTCCTATAGCAGGCAATCTTACTTTTTTTCTTCAATTTTGTTTATTTTTTGTTAATTTCTTTTAACAATTTTCATAATTCCTTTTTGTTGTTTATGTGTACTCTAGAAAACTCTAGGTTGTTGTTTAAAATTTAGTTTTTAATTTTTTGTTAACCTTATGTTTTTGGGCAATCTTACTTTTTTTCTTCAATTTTGTTTATTTTTTGTTAATTTCTTTTAACAATTTTCATAATTCCTTTTTGTTGTTTATGTGTACTCTAGAAAACTCTAGGTTGTTGTTTAAAATTTGAGAAAAGCTGCTTTGCCGCTCGGAGGTGACCGCTCGGTTTGACCGCTGGGCAAAATTTTTTTTTTACATAGTGATTAAGAAAGTGATTTTAAGTGTATTGGTATTTTTTTTTTTTTTACTTAATGATTAAGAAAATGATAAAAAAATTGTGAAAAGAAAATTGAAAAAAAAAAAAAGCACTGAGCGGTAAGCTCAGCGGTATGGGTGAGGCGGCAGAGTAGCCTCACCCTTAAAATTTAGTTTTTAATTTTTTGTTAACCTTATGTTTTTTAATTTTAAATGTTTACTAATTTTTTTGTCTTTTTCTCTACTTGTTTTGTTGATTTTCTAAAACTTACAAAACTTAATTTAATCTCAAGTTTTGAAAGTTGTTTTCAATGTTTTCTAAGTTTTTTAAGTAGATGTTTGGGAAATTTATCTATCTATTAATAATAGTAAATGGTAAAGAAATGATTTGCGAATAGTAAAATAGTTTAAGTTAAAATGTTTATTTAGGTTTAGAAAAATAAGATAGAAAAAGTTGAATAAAAACATTATAAAATTAAAATATTATTTTCTAATATTATTTTTATTTTCAGATTTGAAAATATAATATGGTTTTGTTTGGTGGTATAGGAAAGTAGCATGATTATATGAAAATGTTGCAAAATTAGAATTTTGTGTTTCGGTTTCGGTGACATGTTGAAAAAGAAATTTTGAGAAATTTTCAGATAAAATGAGATAGTATATATTCCCTGAACAAGCCTCCAGTGTTTTTTTTTTTTTTTTTAATACATTGGGGGTTTCAAATCCAAGACCTACATGCCTTTGTCTAAGTGTATAAATTTTTAAGTCCTAACAGAGGGACTAATTTAGAACTTGAACATAACCGTGGATGTTTGTTNCTTGAACATAACCGTGGATGTTTGTTCAGAACTTTTAAAATCAGCTGTACCAGTTTTGAAGAAGTGCATGCAGTAAGAACTTGAACAGTAATTCTCCTTATAATAAAGCACATGGTGACACTTTGAAAAAGAAAAGTAGGCAAAAAGAGAGGCTGTTTCGGACCACCAATTATACAAATGGGGGGCTCCAGAAATCCACAGATCATAGCAAATACGGGGTAAACTTCAAAATTGCTAATTAGCTTTTTGTAAAATAACTTAAAACAATGCCTAAGGTTAGCAATATTTTACAGGGCACAACTGGAACCGAAATATTTTGGGAAGGAAATTTAAAAAAAATAAAAAAAATCTATATGGCAGCTTTATTACATTACGTTACAAGACAAAGCCTTATCCCTCGTCTACTCGAAAAGAGGAAAACGTGAGATTTCCTCTTAGGCATACATTTACACCAGAATTTGGTGCCCTTTTCCAAATTTCCCAAGAATAAATTAATGGTAAATCTCTAAAATTACTCTCCGAAACCAAATGGTGATTTCCGCCTACTTCCGCCTTCCCCATACTGCTCATTCCATTTCCTTAGCTCATTCATGCTTGCAGCATCATAGGCAACCGATGGCCCAACCTATACACCACAATGAGACATCAATTTAATGTTTCCGTTATGTTAATGCCTTCTATAGAAAACATATTCATACTGAAATAAATCATACAGATGAACTCATATAAAAATGAGGAAAAGAAATTGGTGGGATATTCCATCTGAAAGGCTCCGTTAATTTTTGGAATATTCATGGCCAAAAAGAAACAAGAAACAACAACACTACTTAATCCTAAGCACAGCAAACAGTCAGTAAAGTTCCCAGACAGAATTTACCTGCAGTGCCGATCTAACTACACCAAGAAAATATCCACTCAAAGAGAGCATACAAAGAAGAGTTTGATTGAGTAATATAAGCAATATGAGAGCCCAATAGAGAGAAAAAAAAAAACAGCTTTTGCCTCAACTGCCACCATATACATTTTTGACACAATGTGATCCACACTTTCGGAATGTTCGTAGGATAAGTGACTGCCTTTAAAGCTTCAAAAAATTCCACCAGAACCCACAAGCAAGATGGCAGAATCATAATGGGTGGAGGCAGGGTCCTAATGTCCGAAAATACGTTATTTTTCTCATATTTCTTCGTAAAAGCATAGAACTTTTCATCCATAAACTACCAACTAGCTTAAACTATTCTCAACCCTGTCTGCAATCAGCAGAAATTTCAAACTATAACACAACCATAGAACAAAAGCAATGAAAAGATGGCCTGCACTTTTTGCACTTGACTTGCAAGTAACGGTGGTTGGGACTCATCTTCCATCACATAACCCAGAGATCAGCTTCCTTTCATAAGGAGCCAGGTAACAGTTCGATCAGTTGTGATAATTAGAGACCTCAAGTAGGCCGTAGTTGTGAAACTTCTACTCAGAAGGGAAGGGGCACAAAGATAATCTAAAGGTAAACTAGAGAACCAAGATCCAAAGCGTGCAAAATGTAATCATTGCTGCTTTGGAAAAGGCTGTAAGTGGTGCAGCGTATATGAAGATGATGATGGGGAAAATACTTTTTCCGCTAGTTAACCCAATTAAAGCTGAAGAAGCTTATTGAAAGGTTACCGAATGGCTGTTAGTCTTAAATCATTTATGTTGCATTTCTATATTAACGTTTATGGCTGAATTATCTTGAAGCAATCCATCTGGTCCTGAACTATTGACCTGCCAATGAATAAAATAATCGCACCCCACTTTGAGAGTGTAACCTCTTAGTACCTGCTTTCTGGTATTTGCCTCAATAAGTACCTCCAATTCCTAACCAGCCATTTCAGAAACTCAATGATTTGATTTCCACGTTATTGTAAATCTTTTCCAACTTCATATACATAAATGTGAACTTCATAATTTCCTTTTCTTTGATAGGAAAACTTACATGCACTTTGAAATGTAAGAGCAAAACGCATACCATGATGAATAAATAATCTTATGCAATAAAGCCAACAACTTATCAATATAATAATAAATAAATAAATAACGTCAACTTCTAAATTTTAAATTTCCCCACCTTCGCTTTTGACTGGATAAAATCGTCCAAACTAAGTGGTCTTAAGACTGGACCTACACCACTTTTGTCTCCCTGTAAAATAATTAAAACGAATGCAAAAGGCAGATAAAAGGAAATTATTTAAGACTTTAAAAATATCAGAAGTTGAATGATTAAACAATAAGGTTAAGACCCACATATACAAGTGTACTAGGAATGGCAAAATAACAGGAATGCAGTTTAATTAGATCATCAACATATATGCTTGAGAATCCATCTCCATCTGAGAGAGAGAGATGTACATTCAGCCTCAGTGGAGGCTTCTTGGAGCCAGATAATGAATTTTCAGAAAATTTTACAGGTTTCTCAATTCACGAATTTGCTCGTCTGTTTTCAGAAAATTTTAAAAGAAGTTTTGTTCTATCTCCAACAGACATTTTGTTGATGCATTCCTAATTTGCAAGATTCATCCTAGCATACAGTGTTGAGGTGTGACTTGTCCCACACATACTTAGGTTGAATCTTAAACACTAAGTAAATTACTAAAATAGTCCTTGTGGTTTGCCTTTCAAATATATTGATCCCTATACTCTAGTTTTGAACTTCTAACTTCCTGTAATTTCGCTTTTGATCAAATCAGTCCTTCTGTAAACATTCTGTTAATTTTTTTTTATTAGCACCGGGTGTCCGGGAACAGCATCCCGACTAATCCCGAGGGCAAGGGCTGCATAGGCCCTCGGCAAGGATTTTTCCGCAAGTACATCTCGGGTAATTCAACGGAAAAATCCTCGGTTCCTAGAAATTGTTTGCACCAAAAGCGATTTGAACCTTAGACTTGGGGGAAGCATACCCCCAAGCCCAAGGTCTTTACCACTTAAGCCAACCCCTAAGGGTTAAAAGTTCTGTTAATTAACTATCAAAAGTGTCGAGGCAGCATGCCACATCACATGCCACATCACATGCCCCATGTCATGAAAAACAAAATAAAAATAGAATAAAAATCTAAAAAAACCTATATTAAATTAAGATTTAAAAAAAATTCAAAACAATTTAAATTAAAAAATTAAAACTCAAAATTGGTTAGAGAACTGGGGGCCATCCTCGGTAGGGTTCTTGGGGGTGTTTGCGACCAATAGGGGTGCTACCCGCCAGTCTCCCCAGCCCTCCCCTGCCTAGGCGGGGTGGCTATTTTTATACTTGTGCGTCCCTGCCCTCATCTTTCCTCAAAATTACTGCTAGATAGGCGGGCGGAATGCATACCCTATCTGTCCGGGGACCTGCCAACCAAACCAATTTTTTAACACAATCCAACCAAACCCAAGTTCAAATCTGTGCCCTGTATGTGCTCCGAGACCTAGTAGAGACTCACAGGCATGAGAGAAATGATGACTGGCGAGTACACTGAAGAGAGGAAGAAACCAAGGAGGTAGACACTGAAAAATGAGGAGAGAGAGAGAGAGACGACAAGTGTCCAATAAAGAGAGAAAATGAGGGGAAAATGTAGGTTTTTATTTCTTATATACTTACGTATAGCAGGTGGGTGGGTTTTTACCGCCGTCCGCTCACTTTCTCGTACTTACTTCCAAAATCAAAATCCACCTGCCTGTTGCCCAAAGGGAAAGGCAGATCTGGGTGACCTACTGCCCACCCCTAGCGGTCACCCACTTGCAGATCTGGGAGTGGTGGCCCCCAGTTCTATTTGGCAAAGTCTTGATTGTTTAAAAAAAAAATTGGTTTAAATTGTTTTTAATTTTGTATTAGTTTTTATTTTAACTTTTACATTTTTTCTTTATTTTTAAGTATTTCTTATATTTTATATTTTTATTTTTCATGATAGATGGCGGATAATGCGACATGCCACATCAGCACTTTAAAATGTTAATTAAGAGAATGTTGACGGAAAGACTAATTTGATCAAAATTGAAACCACGAGGAGTTAAAGGTTTAAATTAGTGTATAGGTCTTAATCTATCCAAAAGGCAAACTATAGTGACCCTTTTGGAATTTGACCTTAAAAACTAACTCAAGATTATATTTAAAGGCACCGTACCTCTTTTTCTTCCTCCAAAAGTTCTTGAACAGGTCTATATGCTGCAGCAATACACAGATTCTGAGCCAAAAAAAAGAAAGGTATGAGACATCCATTTCTTTTAACCTAAAACAAATTTAACATCTGTGCATTACCTTCAAATCGCTACCAGAGTATCCCTCAGTTGCATAGGCAAGTTTGTCAAACTGAAATTCAGGTTCTAGATGCTCTTGTGAAAGAAATATTCTCAAAATCTTCAACCGATTTGCAGCATCTGGTAAGTCCACATATATCCTACATAGCATAGAAACATTACTCAACTAGAAAACAATGTTGATTCTGTTTTGGTTCAGATTAATATAAACTTTTACTTTCAAATTTTATTCATAGTAATAGAAGAGTATGCAGGAAGTATACAGGAGGAAACACCAAACTTTCACTAACACCAGGGTCTTTGGCACTAATGTATCAGCAAATAAAGCATGTAGTCAGTCAGATGCAGACTGAAGGAAGGTTTTGGCCAATAAATGAAAAACAAAAAGCAGCCTATAGTCCTTCAATCCCAATAAACATTCTTACAAAGCAATTTACCTTCTCGGTAAGCGACGAATTACAGCATCATCAAGATCAAAAGGTCGATTTGTGGCGCCTAGAATGAGGATTCTTTGGCTGTCTTTGGACCTCAATCCATCCCAAGCTGCCATGAACTCGTTTCTCATTCTTCTAGTTGCCTCATGTTCAAATGCACCACCACGAGCACCAAGCAGACTGTCAACCTACAGCACAAAACCAGATATCTAAACAAAGAAAATTGCAGAGATGAGCAAAGACAAGCTATAACATATTATAAGGAGCCAACTTTGTGTAATTATGACAACTATGTATCACCAAGACGACAACAAAAAAAATCTTTTACTTTCTGTGACTGCCCCCCAGCCGATCCCCAAAGAAAAATTAATTTAAATAGATCATTAATTTTATAGCATTAAAAAATAAATTATAAATAATAAATAAATAAACTTGAAATCATAGAACCTCACCAAAACTGACTCATTTTTCTTCTTATCATGTCAAACCCCCCACAACATCGTCCTTTGAGCCTACCTTTGGCTAGAAAACCTCGGACACACGAACCCACCCGCCAAAATTGTGTATCAAATAATCCAAGAAACTCGATTGCGGAATAGAGCATAGGATTCTGAGTCTATAGCTCATCCCAGGTCAGCCCTTTACCACTAAGCTGCACCCTGATGGGCAAAAAACCAACTCGACACTTTTTGAAAAAGCAATTAATTTGGACAAAAACCGAAACAGGAAATGGTAAAAGTGGAAGAATGTGCAGCAACTGGAAAGCATTTTCTAGGTTAGCCTAAAGTTGTTAGAGATGGTTATCAAAATTCTTCCCTCCATTCTCCCTTTTGTTTTTTGGTTGATGATAACTATTATTCTAACTTTTCAAAAAGCTATAATATGAAATAAGTAATTTTGAAACTTCAAGAAACTAAATCAAGTGTATCTTCATAAGGCTTTTCCATCATTTTAGCTGACAGCCTTGTCAGCAAATGAACAATCTGTCTTTTAAACACGTTGTCAGCAAATGAACAATCTGTCTTTTAAACACGTGTACATAATGTTAATTATCTGTTTCAACAAAAACTTCACAGTTTAGAATGAGCATAATTTTTGTAACAAGAAGTTTATACTAAAAATATAAAATAACATATATTGAGACATCAAAACACTGTTTCTAGAGCAAACTATATCTATATTCTATATGATTCTCAAAGCATATGGCTTTACTCCTATGAAACCAAGTCATTAACTATCACACTATTATTATTAGACTACAAATAGAACTATAAGCCACATCATACTCCCCATTTGTGTGATTACTAAATAAAAATTAAATAGTATTTACAACTAAGTTAAACATATAAAACAAAAAATATCAATGACATTATTTATTTTATTCAAAACTAAAATTATATTAAATGAAAAGTAATATATTTAATTAAATTACTATTTTCTATTTACATAATTTTCATAACACCTACTTTTTTGTTTTCTCGACTTGTGTATTTTTACTTTAGCACACTATATAAATAGCACTTGATCCATTTATTTCTTTGCTCAAGCAAAGTTTGTGAGAAATGGTTTCTCATCACTAACATAAGAAGAGAGAGAGAGAGAGAGAGATGATAGAAAATTAAGTTGCTTAACCAAAACTTTGGAGATCAAAATGCCAATATTGACACTCTTTTAAAGGATTTTTGTTGTTTTAATAATGCCTCAAGGTATATTAACTTAGTTGCATAGTATATTTTTTATTAAATAAATTTAGTTATTCCTGCACATCATACAGGTTGCGACTAAAATGTTTGAAAAGCTAAGTCATTTGGAAGTTTGTCATACCCTCCCGCCCAAGTTTTTCATTGTGGGATAATACAGTTAGAAAAGGCTATCCATATGCTAGTCATTGAGATCTACTGTCAGAGTAAACCACATGTGCATTAAAAAAGAACTACACAAAATATTTATGTTTAGATATGTAGATGTATCTTTTCATGACAGAAACCAACCTCATCATTTATCTATCTATTAATAATAGTAAAATAGCTTGTAAATGGTAGTGAAATGATTTGCAAATAGTAAAATAGTTAAAATGTTTATTTAGGTTTAGAAAAATAAGATAGAAAAAGTTGAATAAAAATATTATAAAATTAAAATATTATTTTATAATATTATTTTTATTTTCAGATTTGAAAATATAATATAGTTTTGTTTAGTGGTATAGGAAAGTAGTAATGATTATATGAAAATGTTGCAAAATTTGAATTTTGTGTTTCAGTGACATGTTGCAAAATAAATTTTGAGAAATTTTCAGATAAAATGAGATAGTATATATTCCTGAACAAGACTAGTGTTTTTTTTTTTTCTGTTTTTTTTTTTTAATACATTGGGGGTTTCAAATCCAAGACCTACATTTTGGTGGCAGGAGGATTATGCCAATCAGGCTACATGCCTTTGTCTAAGTGTTTTAATTTTTAAGTCCTAATAGAGGGACTAATTTAAAACTTGAACATAACCGTGGATGTTTGTTCAAAACTTTTAAAATCAGCTGTACCAGTTTTAAAGAAGTGCATGCAGTAAGAACTTGAACGGTAATTCTCCTTATAATAAAGCACAGGGTGACACTAGAACAAGAAAAGTAGGCCAAAAGAGAGGCTGTTTCGGACCACCAATTATACAAATGGGGGACTCCAGAAATCCACAGATCATAGCAAATACGGGGTAAACTTCAAAATTGTTAATTAGCTTTTTGTAAAATAACTTAAAACAATGCCTAAGGTTAGCAATATTTTACAGGGCACAACTGGAACCGAAATATTTTGGGAAGGAAATTTAAAAATAAAAAAAATCTATATGGCAGCTTTATTACATTACGTTACAAGACAAAGCCTTATCCCTCGTCTACTCGAAAAGAGGAAAACGTGAGATTTCCTCTTAGGCATACATTTACACCAGAATTTGGTGCCCTTTTCCAAATTTCCCAAGAATAAATTAATGGTAAATCTCTAAAATTACTCTCCGAAACCAAATGGTGATTTCCGCCTACTTCCGCCTTCCCCATACTGCTCATTCCATTTCCTTAGCTCATTCATGCTTGCAGCATCATAGGCAACCGATGGCCCAACCTATACACCACAATGAGACATCAATTTAATGTTTCCGTTATGTTAATGCCTTCTATAGAAAACATATTCATACTGAAATAAATCATACAGATGAACTCATATAAAAATGAGGAAAAGAAATTGGTGGGATATTCCATCTGAAAGGCTCCGTTAATTTTTGGAATATTCATGGCCAAAAAGAAACAAGAAACAACAACACTACTTAATCCTAAGCACAGCAAACAGTCAGTAAAGTTCCCAGACAGAATTTACCTGCAGTGCCGATCTAACTACACCAAGAAAATATCCACTCAAAGAGAGCATACAAAGAAGAGTTTGATTGAGTAATATAAGCAATATGAGAGCCCAATAGAGAGAAAAAAAAAAACAGCTTTTGCCTCAACTGCCACCATATACATTTTTGACACAATGTGATCCACACTTTCGGAATGTTCGTAGGATAAGTGACTGCCTTTAAAGCTTCAAAAAATTCCACCGGAACCCACGAGCAAGATGGCAGAATCATAATGGGTGGAGGCAGGGTCCTAATGTCCGAAAATACGTTATTTTTCTCATATTTCTTCGTAAAAGCATAGAACTTTTCATCCATAAACTACCAACTAGCTTAAACTATTCTCAACCCTGTCTGCAATCAGCAGAAATTTCAAACTATAACACGACCATAGAACAAAAGCAATGAAAGGATGGCCTGCACTTTTTGCACTTGACTTGCACGTAACAGTGGTTGGGACTCATCTTCCATCACATAACCCAGAGATCAGCTTCCTTTCATAAGGAGCCAGGTAACAGTTCGATCAGTTGTGATAATTAGAGACCTCAAGTAGGCCGTAGTTGTGAAACTTCTACTCAGAAGGGAAGGGGCACAAAGATAATCTAAAGGTAAACTAGAGAACCAAGATCCAAAGCGTGCAAAATGTAATCATTGCTGCTTTGGAAAAGGCTGTAAGTGGTGCAGCGTATATGAAGATGATGATGGGGAAAATACTTTTTCCGCTAGTTAACCCAATTAAAGCTGAAGAAGCTTATTGAAAGGTTACCGAATGGCTGTTAGTCTTAAATCATTTATGTTGCATTTCTATATTAACGTTTATGGCTGAATTATCTTGAAGCAATCCACCTGGTCCTGAACTATTGACCTGCCAATGAATAAAATAATCGCACCCCACTTTGAGAGTGTAACCTCTTAGTACCTGCTTTCTGGTATTTGCCTCAATAAGTACCTCCAATTCCTAACCAGCCATTTCAGAAACTCAATGATTTGATTTCCACGTTATTGTAAATCTTTTCCAACTTCATATACATAAATGTGAACTTCATAATTTCCTTTTCTTTGATAGGAAAACTTACATGCACTTTGAAATGTAAGAGCAAAACGCATACCATGATGAATAAATAATCTTATGCAATAAAGCCAACAACTTATCAATATAATAATAAATAAATAAATAACGTCAACTTCTAAATTTTAAATTTCCCCACCTTCGCTTTTGACTGGATAAAATCGTCCAAACTAAGTGGTCTTAAGACTGGACCTACACCACTTTTGTCTCCCTGTAAAATAATTAAAACGAATGCAAAAGGCAGATAAAAGGAAATTATTTAAGACTTTAAAAATATCAGAAGTTGAATGATTAAACAATAAGGTTAAGACCCACATATACAAGTGTACTAGGAATGGCAAAATAACAGGAATGCAGTTTAATTAGATCATCAACATATATGCTTGAGAATCCATCTCCATCTGAGAGAGAGAGATGTACATTCAGCCTCAGTGGAGGCTTCTTGGAGCCAGATAATGAATTTTCAGAAAATTTTACAGGTTTCTCAATTCACGAATTTGCTCGTCTGTTTTCAGAAAATTTTAAAAGAAGTTTTGTTCTATCTCCAACAGACCATTTTGTTGACGCATTCCTAATTTGCAAGATTCATCCTAGCATACAGTGTTGAGGTGTGACTTGTCCCACACATACTTAGGTTGAATCTTAAACACTAAGTAAATTACTAAAATAGTCCTTGTGGTTTGCCTTTCAAATATATTGATCCCTATACTCTAGTTTTGAACTTCTAACTTCCTGTAATTTCGCTTTTGATCAAATCAGTCCTTCTGTAAACATTCTGTTAATTTTTTTTTATTAGCACCGGGTGTCCGGGAACAGCATCCCGACTAATCCCGAGGGCAAGGGCTGCATAGGCCCTCGGCAAGGATTTTTCCGCAAGTACATCTCGGGTAATTCAACGGAAAAATCCTCGGTTCCTAGAAATTGTTTGCACCAAAAGCGATTTGAACCTTAGACTTGGGGGAAGCATACCCCCAAGCCCAAGGTCTTTACCACTTAAGCCAACCCCTAAGAGTTAAAGTTCTGTTAATTAACTATCAAAAGTGTCAAGGCAGCATGCCACATCACATGCCCCATGTCATGAAAACAAAATAAAAATAGAATAAAAATCTAAAAAAACCTATATTAAATTAAAATTTAAAACAAAATCAAATAAAAAACTCAAAACAATTTAAATTAAAAAATTAAAACTCAAAATTGGTTAGAGAACTGGGGGCCATCCTAGGTAGGGTTCTTGAGGGTGGTTGCGACCAATAGGGGTGCTACCTGCCAGTCTCCCCAGCCCTCCCCTGCCTAGGCAGGGTGGCTATTTTTATACTTGTGCGTCCCTGCCCTCATCTTTCCTCAAAATTACTGCTAGATAGGCGGGCGGAATGCATACCCTATCTGTCCGGGGACCTGCCAACCAAACCAATTTTTTAACACAATCCAACCAAACCCAAGTTCAAATCTGTGCCCTGTATGTGCTCCGAGACCTAGTAGAGACTCACAGGCATGAGAGAAATGATGACTGGCGAGGACACTGAAGAGAGGAAGAAACGAAGGAGGTAGACACTGAAAAATGAGAGAGAGAGAGAGAGAGAGACGACAAGTGTCCAATAAAGAGAGAAAATGAGGGGAAAATGTAGGTTTTTATTTCTTATATACTTACGTATAGCAGGTGGGTGGGTTTTTACCGCCGTCCGCTCACTTTCTCGTACTTACTTCCAAAATCAAAATCCACCTGCCTGTTGCCCAAAGGGAAAGGCAGATCTGGGTGACCTACTGCCCACCCCTAGCGGTCACCCACTTGCAGATCTGGGAGTGGTGGCCCCCAGTTCTATTTGGCAAAGTCTTGATTGTTTAAAAAAAAAATTGGTTTAAATTGTTTTTAATTTTGTATTAGTTTTTATTTTAACTTTTACATTTTTTCTTTATTTTTAAGTATTTCTTATATTTTATATTTTTATTTTTCATGATAGATGGCGGATAATGCGACATGCCACATCAGCACTTTAAAATGTTAATTAAGAGAATGTTGACGGAAAGACTAATTTGATCAAAATTGAAACCACGAGGAGTTAAAGGTTTAAATTAGTGTATAGGTCTTAATCTATCCAAAAGGCAAACTATAGTGACCCTTTTGGAATTTGACCTTAAAAACTAACTCAAGATTATATTTAAAGGCACCGTACCTCTTTTTCTTCCTCCAAAAGTTCTTGAACAGGTCTATATGCTGCAGCAATACACAGATTCTGAGCCAAAAAAAAGAAAGGTATGAGACATCCATTTCTTTTAACCTAAAACAAATTTAACATCTGTGCATTACCTTCAAATCGCTACCAGAGTATCCCTCAGTTGCATAGGCAAGTTTGTCAAACTGAAATTCAGGTTCCAGATGCTCTTGTGAAAGAAATATTCTCAAAATCTTCAACCGATTTGCAGCATCTGGTAAGTCCACGTATATCCTACATAGCATAGAAACATTACTCAACTAGAAAACAATGTTGATTCTGTTTTGGTTCAGATTAATATAAACTTTTACTTTCAAATTTTATTCATAGTAATAGAAGAGTATGCAGGAAGTATACAGGAGGAAACACCAAACTTTCACTAACACCAGGGTCTTTGGCACTAATGTATCAGCAAATAAAGCATGTAGTCAGTCAGATGCAGACTGAAGGAAGGTTTTGGCCAATAAATGAAAAACAAAAAGCAGCCTATAGTCCTTCAATCCCAATAAACATTCTTACAAAGCAATTTACCTTCTCGGTAAGCGACGAATTACAGCATCATCAAGATCAAAAGGTCGATTTGTGGCGCCTAGAATGAGGATTCTTTGGCTGTCTTTGGACCTCAATCCATCCCAAGCTGCCATGAACTCGTTTCTCATTCTTCTAGTTGCCTCATGTTCAAATGCACCACCACGAGCACCAAGCAGACTGTCAACCTACAGCACAAAACCAGATATCTAAACAAAGAAAATTGCAGAGATGAGCAAAGACAAGCTATAACATATTATAAGGAGCCAACTTTGTGTAATTATGACAACTATGTATCACCAAGACGACAACAAAAAAAATCTTTTACTTTCTGTGACTGCCCCCCAGCCGATCCCCAAAGAAAAATTAATTTAAATAGATCATTAATTTTATAGCATTAAAAAATAAATTATAAATAATAAATAAATAAACTTGAAATCATAGAACCTCACCAAAACTGACTCATTTTTCTTCTTATCATGTCAAACCCCCCACAACATCGTCCTTTGAGCCTACCTTTGGCTAGAAAACCTTGGACACACGAACCCACCCGCCAAAATTGTGTATCAAATAATCCAAGAAACTCGATTGCGGAATAGAGCATAGGATTCTGAGTCTATAGCTCATCCCAGGTCAGCCCTTTACCACTAAGCTGCACCCTGATGGGCAAAAAACCAACTCGACACTTTTTGAAAAAGCAATTAATTTGGACAAACCGAAACGGGAAATGGTAAAAGTGGAAGAATGTGCAGCAACTGGAAAGCATTTTCTAGGTTACTTTAATCTGCCTAAAGTTGTTAGAGATGGTTATCAAAATTCTTCCCTCCATTCTCCCTTTTGTTTTTTGGTTGATGATAACTATTATTCTAACTTTTCAAAAAGCTATAATATGAAATAAGTAATTTTGAAACTTCAAGAAACTAAATCAAGTGTATCTTCATAAGGCTTTTCCATCATTTTAGCTGACAGCCTTGTCAGCAAATGAACAATCTGTCTTTTAAACACGTTGTCAGCAAATGAACAATCTGTCTTTTAAACACGTGTACATAATGTTAATTATCTGTTTCAACAAAAACTTCACAGTTTAGAATGAGCATAATTTTTGTAACAAGAAGTTTATACTAAAAATATAAAATAACATATATTGAGACATCAAAACACTGTTTCTAGAGCAAACTATATCTATATTCTATATGATTCTCAAAGCATATGGCTTTACTCCTATGAAACCAAATCATTAACTATCACATTATTATTATTAGACTACAAATAGTACTATAAGCCACATCATACTCCCCATTTGTGTGATTACTAAATAAAAATTAAATAGTATTTACAACTAAGTTAAACATATAAAACAAAAAATATCAATGACATTATTTATTTTATTCAAAACTAAAATTATATTAAATGAAAAGTAATATATTTAATTAAATTACTATTTTCTATTTACATAATTTTCATAACACCTACTTTTTTGTTTTCTCGACTTGTGTATTTTTACTTTAGCACACTATATAAATAGCACTTGATCCATTTATTTCTTTGCTCAAGCAAAGTTTGTGAGAAATGGTTTCTCATCACTAACATAAGAAGAGAGAGAGAGAGAGAGAGATGATAGAAAATTAAGTTGCTTAACCAAAACTTTGGAGATCAAAATGCCAATATTGACACTCTTTTAAAGGATTTTTGTTGTTTTAATAATGCCTCAAGGTATATTAACTTAGTTGCATAGTATATTTTTTATTAAATAAATTTAGTTATTCCTGCACATCATACAGGTTGCGACTAAAATGTTTGAAAAGCTAAGTCATTTGGAAGTTTGTCATACCCTCCCGCCCAAGTTTTTCATTGTGGGATAATACAGTTAGAAAAGGCTATCCATATGCTAGTCATTGAGATCTACTGTCAGAGTAAACCACATGTGCATTAAAAAAGAACTACACAAAATATTTATGTTTAGATATGTAGATGTATCTTTTCATGACAGAAACCAACCTCATCATTTATTGCATGTTTTCCATAATGAAAACTCACCTCATCAACAAATATAATGACAGGAGCGAGCTTGCTAGCAAAGGAGAAGAGAGCCTTGGTAAGCTTTTCCGCGTCTCCAAACCACTGTATTGGTAACAGTAAAAAAATGAGTATTTTTTGTGCATAACAGAAACATCAGAAGCCCCAAAGTAACACCATTTTTTTTTCTTGCGGGCTTGGTATCAAGCACCCATAGAATTAGAACTGGCAGACTCCCAGCCACCACCCGAAAACTGAAAGGGTGCAAGTGCCATATATGCTACAGTCCATTGGTAAAATATAACCCATTTGACAAGTTGACACATCTGGGGAGGTAATACAATAGTGAATAATATTGCAGACCAAGATGATTGAAAATTGGGTGCATCCTTGCACAATTGGTTGTTGATGAAAGTATAATGAAAGTAAAAACTTCTTGAGATTAAAATGGTTGTCGCAGCTGGATACATATCCGGTGGCGAGGGTTCCATGTGAATGGCCAAAACTTTGTAGCCAAAATTTAAATGATATGAATATTTGAATTAAAGGAGCTGAAGTGCTAAGTCTCGGAGGTGTACATTGCAGTAGCGTGTAAATTTGTAATGTAAATTTCAGGTTTCTGGTTTTTGTATTGAAGTCTTACAAACTTTGATTGGGAGCTTTCCAGATTTGATTCTAGGAAACAAATTTAATGCAAGTGTCATTCAAGGCTTAGATAAGGCATAAATTCCTTTTATTAAAAATTGTGTTGGTTTAAAGAGTTAAATGGTTACTCTTTTAGTGTAGGGCTCGACGTATTGTATTGGTCTTGAATTAGGTTCCAAGTGACAGTTGGTAAAGGAGCATCATGGTCATTGCATTGACTAGCAAACAAATGGCTCTTGAATGGGTTTTTTTTGTTAAAAATTAGTTGAGAAAATGTGCACTTTGGACTTGTATTTTCAACTTGTATTAACTTTGGCTATGTACACATTTCCTTGTTATTTTGATATTAAATGTGGGCCTTTGAGAAAATTTTGTGTACGGAATATGTTGGAATAGATGGAGAGAAATGCTTATGCGTATATTTGGGGTTTATGAATTTTTGGAACTCGTGAGCATGCCATTTATTCTTGAGCCCGTGATATAAATGAATTTGTGACCTGTTTGAGGCCCATCATGGCGTGATATCTTTGTGGTATATCAATGCTCTCATGGCATGATATCTTTGTGGTATGTGGTGATTTCCCTCTTTATCATGTGTCCTTGAATAATGTGTTTGGTTGAAACACATTGGTTTTGGTAAAATTTGGTATTGCTCATATCTACTCTTATGAGAAAAGAGCCAGTTGTGAGATTTTCTTGACACGCAGATGGACGAAAATGTCCTTGAAGGGATGACGCTGCTGCAGCGTTTTGAAGTTATCCTTTTGGTCATTTTGCAATTTTTACACATTGACTGGAGTCCTTTGTTGGATTTTTATGCTTTCCACCCTTGTTACTGTCTCATCTCGCCTGGTTCCAAGGAAAAAGTGTCGTCCCATTTGTTGCTTTACTTCCCCCATCTAATACAGTTGTCACGTCACACATCAATTTTCATCCTCTTCAGAAGCTTCACTGTCCCCAATCCCTGATAACTTCCATTACACTTTTCACTGGCCAAGGTGTTTTCTTTACACTGCTCTCTCACATTATCCTTCATTTGTCCGCTCTGCTACCGCCAAATCCTTTCGTGTTTTGCTCCTTTGCCCTTAATTCCGTGTTCATGTGTTTATCTATAAGAAAGGTCTTCCAACACATTCACGTTCAATGTCTCGTCCCACTTCCAAAATCAGGCTCCTTTACCTTTTTGGTGTAAAAAGCAGGTGTCCTTTATGCTGATCCCTCAGAATAACTGGACCCTCTTACCCATCATTAGTTAATCCTTGCCATTTCTAGATTTCTCTGTGCCTCACCAAAGAAGATGGACAATTGGGTGGATCTTTGCACCCTATATTTACAGCTCCACGGCTTTGGTCAACAGTGACTTTTCTCCAAAAAAGTTAGAGGGCTCCGTCTCACTCTGTTTTCTCTCTCACTTTGCTTCTTTCTCTCCACTCAAAGGGAGTGGTTTGTTGGGGGGAAAAGATGGTTTTTGGGAGCAGTTTATGAGGTAAGATCGGTGGTTTTGGGGTCCCCAAGTGGTGAAGGCCTTGGTCTTAGAGTATCACTCTCCTCAAGGTCCAAGGTTCAACACCTCATGGGTGCAAACAATCCTTTGAGGCCACACCCCCTGGTGAAAAGCCAGTGATTTAACCAGTTCCATGTAGGGAAACTTCCAAAGGTGCGGTGCACGGGACCGGGGTTTACTCTACAAGGATAGGTCCAAAGGGCCCTATCTTGGAGAGGTTCCCCAACATAAAAATAAAATAAAATATATATCTACCTAATCAGCATTTCCATTTCTCTCATCTCCTCTCCTTATTTCTCAGGACCTGCTTCTCTTATCTACCTTTTATTGAAATAAGTCCAGTTTTTACGCTGTTCTGCAAATTCTGTAGATTCCATTTGATTGCCAGTACAACTATTATGCTCTTATTCTTCTTTCAATTATACTGCAACCAAAGCATATTTAGCAAACTGTTTGCACTTTTGTGCTACTGCTTGCAAAGTTGCAGGCTTCCCATCTTATCCACCTCATATTCATTATTGGAGAGAGCCTATATGACTTTGAATGTTTCATCTTGTGCTTTTCTATTGTTTCTGCATATGCAACTGCACTAATGACAAAATAATTAGGAATCATACCGCACCTATAGGCAATAGAAGTCTGATTAGGTCACCCAATTTTAGTAAAGATAGCTTTTGTTGCCTAATGTGTACTGCCAAAAACCTCTGGGAGATCATTTTTGGGGATTATCACTTGCGTTTGAAGGTTTGTTCTAGTATGTTTTGGCTTCAATATCAAAAGGTTATAGAGATGCACCAGCAATACTAAGAACCTTCTGCAACCATCGATACGATAATTTTTTGCCATTGGATCTGGCCTTGCTTACATTTGGGCTCTCAATAATCTTTTTAAGATGAATTTTCTTGGTAAGTAAATAGGAAATTACAGGGAATCAAGTACATGCAAGGCCACCAAACTAGTAATCTTTAATTTGGGAATTGTTGATAACTATTTATGACTAATTTGCCATTTTCCCCCACCCCCATTAATTTGCTACTTAGCACATAGCAGCTCACCACCCATACCCATATTCTTCTATCAAAGTAGTTTTTTTTTTATAGTTAATAAGGGAATACTATTACCAAGAATAGGCAAAGCCTAAGTACACAGGAAGTAAACAAAGAAATACCTAATTCACTCTGAAACAAAAAGAGACTAAAGCAAATCATGAAAATTATCACCATTACAAGAGCCTTAGCCCAAAAATACAAAGTACTAAAGAAAAAATCCCTAAGTTCTCCCATAGAGCATTAAAGGAATCAACCACCCCCTATTCCTCTTTGTTGGAAAATAGATAATTGATTCCCTCAATCTTTGGTAGATTAGGAAACCTATATATTTGCATCTTTGACTTCCCTAGAATTAGGGGATAACCATTAAGGAATCCTACTGATATAGAAACCTGTTTCAGGAAGGAAAGTTTCCTATTTTATTTTCCTTGTAATTAGCTCTGTAAATCAGCCATGTAATCGTATATATATAGTCTGTGTAAAGGCTACAATCAGATCAATACAATTGATTCATTTTTCCCCACATGGTATCAGAGCTTTAGGCTCTTTTCTGGGATTCTTGGCCTTCATTGCCGTGAATCAATGACTGAAATCAAAGTATCCAATGGCCTTCATTAACGATTATTCCCAGCGAGAAGCACTGAGAATAGAAGACGAAAATACATAGCAGAGAGAGGGAGAAAGAGAGAGAGTTACAAGCATTTCTATCAGAGTAGTCGAAGGTTCTTTCTCTTGAGGTTATAGCTATCAAGTTCAAAGACTTCGGATTGGACTAGTCTATAGCTGCTCGAGGTTGAAGGCATTGTGGCTGGATGATCATCGGCTTGCATTTTGTGATGTTACAATGATAACTTTTGCTAGTACAAAGAGTTTTAGTTGTAATTGTATTTTTAGTTTGATTAATTTTTTGGACTATACATTGTGTGAATATTCAACTTTCAGTTGCTCTGGCCAAACCTTGGAAATGTTTTGAGATGTTTTTATTTCTTGTGTTGGGAGATTGCTTTGAAATTTTGTGAACAGGGAGGAACTCTAAATCATAAATGGATCGGTCTGTTTTGTACTTTTGGGTTTGAGGCATCATCCAATATCACATGGCTGGCCTTACTAGGTGGTTTTGATGCTTTATGTAATGACTCAAAGAAAGCCTGAGCTAAATCAAGGTTTATACTCCAAAAGGACTAGGTTGAAATTGGAGCTTCCTTCTAATCAATATGGGATCTCATTCACCACTCTCATATTAAATCCTGGGTATTAAAAACATAACACAATAAGAGATACGGCTAATTGTTTGGTCCTAAAAGATTATAACGGATTGAACAACTTATTTTCTGCATACCTTCGATGTAAGAGTCGAACCCGTTATGCTGATAAAGTTTGCCCCAGCTTCTGTGGCAAGAGCCTTGGCAAGAAGGGTTTTCCCTGTTCCAGGTGGCCCAAAAAGTAATATTCCTTTGCAAGGCTGGAAAAGCATTCAGAAAATCATATAATGAAAATGCACACCACAAACCCCATTCATCCTTGATCAAAATGCATACAAGGCATAAAAAAAATCAATACCCGCAACAAGTTTCCATGAGAGAAAAGCTCAGGTCTCCTCATTGGAAGAATGACAAGTTCATTTAGTGCCTTCTTCACATCTTCCAAAGCACCTATATCATCAAACTTGACACCAATTTCACCCGGGGGTACCACTGCCGAAATAAAATTGCTCTCATATTCATTTTTTGCAATGTTCTGCCATAATTTTTGTGTTAGAGATGTACATGATATAACAAGGCTTTATTAATAGTATTCAAATACTCATTGTAAATGATGAAACGTGCCTTCAAACTTTGTGAGGGCTTTCGAGATATAGCTTCTTGTTCCCTCAACCTCAAGATTGCAATTTCAAGGCTTCACACACCAAAGGACAACAGACAACTTCAAGTGTTTGCAAAACCTTAACAATTTATAACAATGGAAAGAAAACATACCTTTCACGTGGTAAAAGCAATCTTTCCCCTTTTATCAATGGAAGCTCACAGTAAGACAAGTAATGATTTTTAGCCCAGCCAACAACTTTCTCAGCTTCTGCAGACAAAGTTTAAAAATGATGATTTTCGGAAAAATTGGCTCGGTTGCCAAGACAAAAGAAGACATAAGTGACAATCCTGCATGTGAAATAAGCAAGCTTCCAACCCATAATGTAAACATTCATTTCTTATACTATCTTCTAGGGCCGTACAAGCAGGACTGAAACTGACTAGACCGGCCAACACTGGCTGGAAACCGATTGATCTGGCTGAAACCATGGCAGAAGCAGTCAGTATGAGGTCCAGCTTGGTTGGAAACCGACATTGGTCAGCTATTTCTCGTTTCGCCTCCTCTGTATTTGGTTGCAGCCTCTCTGGTCTCTCCCCACCGCAGTATCGCAGTGTTGCAGCCATTGCTCATCTCCGATTCTCCCCTTGAGCTGACTGCTGTCACTTCTGAAGTCCATTATATGTCACCTTCTCTTTCTCTCTCTCATCACCCATTTTGCTGTTTTCGGTAAGTGCCCAAACCAATGAACTGACCGAATTGACCACAGACCAGCCAGTTTTAGGCTTAAAAAAATGAGTTCCTGAACTAATTTGCCAGTTTTTCACCCCTACTATCTGATTGGCACATATCCAACCTCTTTTTTTTTTTTTAATACTCGGGCACCCTCATGGTTGGTGCAAACGGAGAAAATATTTGCACATCAATTCTGCTACGGTCAGGCAATTTTGGGCACCCTTTGTGCACACCGCTGCACGTCAGCAGTTGTTTTATTTAAAAAAAAAAAAATTATTTGAAAAACACAAATACAACGGACTCGATGGACTACTCCCAAATCTCTCCCATTTTCACACTTGATGATCTTTAGAGTTTTCCTTCCAAGAAACAAAGAAAACTACGGAGTCAGATCACATAAATGGAGGAAACCACTTTCTCCCTGTGCGCTTTGTATTGTTTTGCATGCAGTGTCTTTCCTCTCTCCTAAAAACAGCTTGTAAAAATGTCATTTTTCCATGTTCCAATTCATCAATGCCTTTGTCATTCACCCGCTGGACCTTTTCTTCTCATTCCTCAGAACTATTGAGAGAAGAAAAATCTCAAACACCCAGATTCAAACCCGGTATTGATTTCTTGACCCATTGTTTCTAAATCCTCCAAAAATCTGGAATCACTAACACCCAGATTCGAAGAAATCAAGCTTATCTCTAAGCCCTAGACCTCTCCTCCTACATCGAATGTTTGTGGGAGGTTTCTAAATCAAAGCTAAAGATCAAGGAATCAACCATTTCGTGACCAAACTCATTCAACCCATTTGGTTGATTTCTCATGGTTATGAGAAATCATAGATACCCAAATTCAAAAACTATTCCAAAGGTCAAATTCTAGCTTTTTGGCAGGCAACAAGAGAAGGACTTGGTATGAGGAAGGAGAAGAGTGTTGGGAATTTGGACCTCCCAAATTCACCCCCCCTAGGATCTACCCTTTGCAGGAATAACAAGAAAAATAGAAAAATAATAACAACACAAAATATTTACGTGGAAACTCCTAAAAAGGAGAAAAACTACCAGACCCATAGAAGAAAATCCACTATGTGAAAAATTATTACAATCACACAATTTTCCTCCTTACCCCAAATACACCAACAAAACTTCTCCACTAGTAAAACTTTAACTTTACACCTCTTCCCCTTATACAAAAAAAGCCAACAGAGGAATTTAACTAAAGTTAAAAGTTACCAGATAAGCTTTCAACTGGTACACTTAAACTAAGAGGCTAAGCCTCTTATTTATAAGCCTTGAGGGCTTGCTCCTTCTCATTTCCTACCCATGTAGGACTAACCAAAGGAGCAAACCAAGTCAACAATCTCCATCTTGCGACTTTGACTGGTCCCACAGCCAAGCTCCACCTCAATGAAAATCTTCATAGCTTCCGCTATCATGCTTCACCATAAAAGCATACCCACTCAGAATAAACCAATTCCAAATATTTCATTTCAGCTCATGTCGAAAACAACCTTACTGAAAATTATGGTGTAACTTCCACGTTTGGCTTTCCTGGAAGTTCATCAGCCATCGACATGAATTTCCACCACACACCCTGCATCAATGTCAAACCAATGCCCGTGTGCAAACTTGTGGACCCACTAACATTAACACATCCTCTATCATGGCAACTTTGGGAATTAGCGACATGCCATGAGGATGTACATGTCTCTTTTTAAAGATCAAAATCTTCTATGGAGAGAGACACAACATTAGCATCATTTCCAGTATCTCCATTTACTAACTTGGAGCCATTTGCCGAACCTGCTCCAGCTCTTGGACAATTTTTCTTGACGTGTTGGATTTGAATCAGATTTCAGATCTTGTCCACATTCCCAGAAGACTACTTTCTTCTTCATGAAGTTCTTCATCTTCCCATTTCCAACTGCTACCATTACTAACTTTTCAAGTGGAACATTACTTCCACTACTTAGTCTTTTCTCTTCAGAAAAGATTTTACTAGTAACCTTTGAAAAAATTATTTTCTCCTTCCCATGTATCAAAATAGGCTTCATGTGCTCATAGGAAGGTGGAAGAGACCAGATGAGTCTCAAGGCTTGATCCTCATCATTAATTTTAACTCCAATAGCTTCTAGCTCAGCGACAATGCCATTGAGAACGCTTAAATGATCTGAAATAGTTGTACTTTCACTCATCCGCAGTGTATGAAATTGCTCCTTCAAGTACACACGATTTGAAATGCCCTTCGTCTGATACAATTCTTCTAGTTTTTCCCAGAGTCCCTTTGCCGTAGATATTCCATGTACATTTGCAAGAACATTTTTTGGCCAGGCATAGACGTATCGCACTTGCTGTTCTCAAATCCAGATCCTCCCAATCTTCATCGCTCATTTTAGATCTGCTCCTTTCACCAGTCACACTAGTACCAGTGCTGACTTCAGGTGTTGGTCTGCCCTTCAATGCCTTGTGTAATCCTAATTGAATCAAGATATCCTTGACTTATACTTGCCACAAGCCAAAATTGATTCTCCCATCAAATTTCTCCACCTCAAATCTGAAAAGATTTGAAGGCATACTTCCTGACATTGCTTTGATGAATTTACTGTAGAAATGAATAGTACCTCACTAAGTCAGTTCCCAGGAAAGATTGGAGGGTCACAATGGACACACTTAAAATTTCCAATCTCCTAGACAGAACCTCCTTAGCCTGTACGTATCCACACTACCACACCAAAACTCCACCCCACCTAGTGGCTTTGATACCAATTGTTGGGAATTTGGACCTCCCAAGTTCACCCCCCTAGGATCTACCCTTTGCAGGAATAACAAGAAAAATAGAGAAATAATAATAACACAAGATATTTACGTGGAAACTCCTAAACAAGAAAAAAAACCACCAGACCCAAATAAGAAAATCCACTATGTGAAAAATTATTACAATCACACAATTTTTCTCCTCACCCCAAACACACCCACAAAGCTTCCCCACTAGTAAAACTTTAACTTTATACCTCTTTGTAAAAAGGACAATAGAGGAATTTAACTAAAGTTAAAAGTTACTAGATAAGCTTTCAACTAGTGCACTTAAACTAAGAGGCTAAGCCTCTTATTTATAAGCCTTGAGGGCTTGCTCCTTCTCATTTCCCACCCATGTGGGACTAATCAAAGAAGCAAACCAAGTCAACAAAGAGAAGAGAAGGAAATGGCAGAAGGCATCTTTGACTAGACGACGGGTTCAGATGCAAGATAAGAGAAGAGAAGAGAATGGCAGGAGGAGAATCTCGTTTTGGTTGAGACGAAACGCATCGTTTCATAAGTTAAAATCTTTTTCCCACAATGCATCATTTCATTTGTTACTGTGGCCTGCCAGATCGTTTTCATGCACAAGGGGTGCACGAAAACGACTGTCTTTAGAGTTTTCCTTTGTACATAGGCATATAACAATGTAGTTTTTCAACAAATAGACAAAACAAAAGATATGTTAGTTTCTTACTCCTTTTGGTCAATACCACATCATCTGTATTTACATGCAATAGGTCCATGCAAGACAGCTCATTTTCTTCGAGAACCTGCATATGCAACATCAGCAGTCAATGTCATGGGTCAAGTAGGTTAAATAACACCAAAAACTTATGCACTACGAACCGTTCAGAAGTGAAACAGAGTCCATCAAACAAGAAGTAAATATTTATCCAAATCCAAAATGCCATCTTTCCTTCAATACAACTTTAGAACCAGCTCCATACCTTATTTAATTCATTCAAATTGCTCCGTGTTATCACAATCCTCCGGTCTTCTTCAACCTGTTTATTGAAGGTTCTAAGGAGATCCTCCTCCTGCAAAAACAAGGAAAAATAGTAAGGTAATCATTATGAATCACAAAAATAAATTTGTAGAACAAGTTAAAATGAAATGTTTTTTATAAGTATCAGTTAGAATGAAAAGTTACAGTGACAAATGAGAGTTGAGAAGTTTTTTATGACATGAAATCTCACCAAAGCAGGAGGGGCATTCAAATTCACCCCTGGAGAGAAAACCACACACAACCCACCCTCACAAAACCGCGTAACAGATAAAAAATTTAGTTGAGAAGTTTTAGATATATAAGCATAAAGAGAGTCCTGAACAACAATATCCAATCCCTTCCATACAATGTATATTAAACAAAAACAACCAAATATTTTTACAGCTTCTGGACAAAACCTGGAGGGACTAATCAAGTTATTTCGATGTGTTTCCTTTCTCAAGAAACATCAATGTCCTGCAACTCATGTTTGTTTTTTCAAAAAGTAAATATATATATATATGGAAGGAGAGGGAGGACTTTAAGTACACAAATGGTGTACCAAAGTTCCCCCAGACCCAAAATTAAATGTCAGTACAAAAAATTCCAAACATAAAGAAAAATAGCAATAATGAAAGGCATGCTACCTTTTGACATCCAATGAACTCTAAACCTCAAAACCAAATATATTGACATGTTAAAAGGAAGCTCAACCAATGCTTTAAATTCTGTTCCGGTGATCATTCCGATTTAAGTACTGCAACGGAATATTTCAGTACTGGTGCATTCCGGCATACCATTTTGGGATTAGCTAAACATATACATATATATATATATATAAACTGATAATTAATCAAAGAAACACATGTATATGACACAAACTTACATATATATGTATTTATTTTATTAATTATCAGTTTATATAGATATATATATATATATATGGAAGAATTGAAGATTTCTAAAATGAATATACATTTAAAACATTAAAAAAAATTAGAGATATTGGTGTCAAAAGATAATATTAAAAAATCACCAACTTCGTTGAGACATAACAAAAAAAACAAAGACAAAATAAAGAGCCGTGAAAGTATAAAAATAAATAAATAAATAAATACGGGGCAAATATTTGAAGTTACACTTTGGAAGCTTAAGAATTGGGTAAAAGATGAATTGCTTAAGGCAACATATTTTTTAATTTCATTAGAAGCTCAACTCGGAGAAACGATGAATTTCAGGTCCCCGCCACTTGTTGCAAATTTGGCACATAATTCATATGGAGTCACTTCAGAAGTTAATACCGTCAAACCACAACATGTAGAGTTCAACCTAGGCAAACGCATGGACACCTGGCATTTCTTAGGCCACCACAACACTTTTTTTATTTTAAGTTCCATCGAAAAGTGTCAGACCAAATGTTCCAAGCAACAACCAACAATAAAAAAAACTAGGTCATATTTCTTAGCATGTAGAACCCGACAGTAATATAATGCATAGAAAGACCACTGAAACGGCAAGCAAAATATGAGCAAACAAACATCATTAAAATATGCCTCAAGGTTATTACAATGATTATTTCATTTTCTAGTATGCCCAAGAATAAGTCAACATTTACCTTGGGGGGATATATGCACAAAACATTTTCAAAGAGCTTATATATTTCATTGTTATCCGATCTCTTTGTCACCTTCAGACCCTCAGTGAGATGCTTTAAAGGGAGCGGCTGAAAAGTACAAGTAATTCAAATTTAATGCAGCAAATTATATTAGTTGACTGTAAAAGATAACAACAGCTGCACCAATATCAAAAGCAGTCCACAGTGATAAACAAAATCCCTAACATGGATTTTAAAGAGAAAGTGGTACCAATAAACCATATAATATCAGAAATAAAGCAAACATGGTGTCTGTACAATGGAAATTTCCATGTCACACAGCTAAATATTCCATCAACATAATATGCCACCACCTAGTGCTTAATCTATTACGCATTGGCTATGAGAAAACGAACTAAATCTGCCACTCAATTTTGAATGTGTACATATAGAAGTAGCGGAATGTTTTTTTTTTAAATATATATATATATATTTGGGGGCATAATGCCAAGGCCTAACAAATGGGAACATATTAGGCTTGCATTTGGAGACACAGAATTAATCGTGGCTACCACTTACCATGCAAAGGTTTCATCATAATCTGGTCTATATGCTTGACTAAAGCCTTGGCTACTAGCCTGACCTTCAATTTTCCTATAAAGCTTGCTAGAAATCTATGAAGGAAAGGTGCATCCGTGCATGGATAATATAATCTAGGCAGTAGGTATAATTTTCTTATAACTTCCAAAATGACTTGTGAGGGGGAATTGTTGGTGTCATAATCAGCACCCAAAACGGCGTTTCATGTCAGGTGCCCAATAGTGCACTTGTTTGTAATATTGAAAATGCTACTCTTTAATAGAAGTGTTTAGCAAATACAATGTACGGGTAAATTCACATTCTTCAAATGTATTCAACCTCTGATTCCAGAAGCTTGAATGTGCAGTACATTATTTAAACCATTTGATCAAGGTAATCAAAGCGGTAAGGTAACTGACAGTAGAACATGAAAAGTCGACAATCTATCAATTTAGAGAGTCTGTGTCGATTGCAGGGTGCTCGTGAGCATAGCAATCATTACCAGTTTAGCAAGGCGTCCGAAATTTGGAAGTATCATCGTCTGCCAAACATCATATAAAGATGAAGTAAGAACAGGTTTAAAAGCCAAAGAATGCACCCCAAGCCCGCCCCCCCGGGGCAGGGAAAAACAAATTAAAATTGGGACGTAAAGCTTACAAATTTCTCCTTCTCCTTTGACCCTGATTCAACTTTGTTCTGCCCACATATTAGAAAAACTGGACCTGATAACAAGTCAAACATTTCCTGCACCTTATGGACAAACTCCTTCCGATTTGACTTGGGAACTGCCCTAGACAACCATTCAGAAGAGTCTGGAAAATAGACAATGAGTGGTTGCATGGATCTCAAAACCTAAAAACATTTCAAAAGTGAACATCACATGTTTAGGAAGCATTGCTTGAAGTATTATCACATTTGATTGTATTTTGTTCTATTATTGTTCACATCAGAAAACATATTACAAATATGTCAAACTTATCTTCACTTTATACCTCGCATAAAGCATCTATTGCAACATAGCAATCTTCTGTCTGAGTGTCCAGATCATGCTCTATCTCCTTAACTGTAAGCAAATCAAACTTTTTACTTTCATTGGAAGCAAATGAGCAAATACACATGCTAAGAGTGACAGATAAATCAGGAAGTTAACATCTCTAAGGTATTGCTGCTGCTATTTTTCTTTTCTTTTTTTTCCTTACAAAACCAGCATTAGAAAACCCTACTTGGCCAGTTTTTTCCTTTTTCAAAACAAACAGAGAATGATATGATCCACGTCATATTCATCAATCCTAGGCAGATAAGCAAAACTCAAATAGAAAAATAGTTTGAATGACACTTAGCATGAAAAAGGAACGCTAGCAAATTACTCAACCCTTCACAAGTAAAAGCATGAAGTCTCTGCAAATTAACAGCTACAACAGCTGATATGGTGAAAAACAAGCTCACATATAACTTCAGAATAGCAGTTCCAAAGACGATTTAAAAAAATGGAAAAAAATATCAGAGATTCAATCACCATTGAAGCTAACAGATTGACAACTATTTGATGGTATCTCATGTCAAAGCTGTCCATCTTCCATAAAACAAGCATCAATCTAGCAAGAAAACTTATGAACATAGACTGAGAAAAGCAAGCCTCTCATACATCAGAAGACAGATAAGAAAGCTACGACTCACATGAAACAACATATTGCAAAATGACAGAACAATTGATTTACATGAACCTTTGTACTGATGGAAGGACAAGTTGACAACTGTATTGCGCTGGTAAAAAAGTTCAATATTGAATCAATGCACAAGGATTAAACTGGTAAAAGTAATTGTGTAGGCAATGATATCAAAAACCACAACTATTTGATGGGCTCCAGGAGAATAATAAGTGCTTAGGCATATGTCCGGTTGCATAGATTCTATTTTTTTGTAAGTAAATGATTTACCAAAAATAATATAGAAACTCATTGTAAAGCACATGTAAAGATCTCTAAAACATTACAATTGATAATCCATACAATTAAGGGGAAAAACACAGAGAGAAAATTGCAAGTTACATTGCCTGCAGCAGGCATGGAGATAAGTTTTGTCGAATAGTTGCAAACTAGTTATTTTTTCATAAGTTCACTAAATTCAATCAGTTAAACTTTTTCCATTACCAATCAATAAGTCACAAAACTGAAAAGTTTTTTCCAACAGAACAGCTTTAAATCATAGGCACCATTACATACAAAGACACAAGGATGACATGCATTCAAACATATCAAAACTGCAACTTTTTTTTTTCTTTTTTGACAAGTACATGTCAAAACTGCAACTTCATCCACATTGAATTTAAAGATATTTCCACCAAAAAAAATATCAAAGTATTAGGCTTTTATTCAATTAAAAAAGTACCATCTATCCAATAAATTGGCGGTTTTGAAGGTTCTTCTTTGAGTTTCTCCCCCTCTTCGTCATTAGCATTTTTTTCACTGATATCCAAAATGACAGCAACTCGATCTCCATTCACCTCATATACCTCCCCATGTTGACCAATTGATAAAGGCCTGCAAAGATGCCAAACTTTGATCAATGACTGTAAGATATTTGATATTATGTGATAAGAATAGAAACATTTGAATATCAATTATTCTGCGAATTAAAATGAACAGCCCAGATTTATGATGATACCAGAAAAAGAGAATTCAAAATAAAGCAAAGCCTGAATATAACTAGGTTTCATAATAACATATTTGCAAGCATGAACATAGACCTATCCCCACTGCCATTCTTTTTCTTTTTTCTTTTGAAAGTTCTTTTTAATCGTAAGAATTGGCAAGAGCCCCAAGTATACAGGACATATACAAGAGCAACGCCAAAGTGTGCTAGTTTAGTGATATAAGGGATTCATGAAAGGTCATGCCATGAAAATCAATTACAATCGACCAATGGAGTAAAAGTATTGAAAAACAAATTTCTAAGCTCATCCATTGACGACTCTTGATCTTCAAAACTTCTTTCATTCCTCTCCCTCCAAATACACTACCATAAACATATTGGAAACATCTTCCATATCGATGCAATCTAAGAGTTGCCCCAAATGCCTCTCCAAGAAGCTAGGAGATCGATTACCCTTCTCGACATCACCCAAGCAAAGACTTCATTGCACAATGTCATGGAAATCTCACAATGAAGTGGTAGATGGTCGACAAACTCTCCACTCTTTTTGCACAGCACCACCAATCCATAACTATGATTCGATGTTTCCTCAAGTTGTCTAGAGTGAGGATCTTCCCCAAGGAAGCCGCCCATACAAAACATGTTGCCTTTAGGGAGTACCTTTGTCTTCCAAATATTCTTCCATGGCAATGGATTTGTATTGTGTTGTCATGGCTTCGCAAGCTTGGTAGAAAGAGCAGCTTGTGAACTTCCCTTTCTTAGAGGGGCACCAATCTTGGATTTATATTGCGTGTTGTCATGGCTTCGCAGGCTTGGTTAAAAGAGCAGATTGTTTACTTCCCTTTCTTAGAGGGGCACCAATCTTGTCTTCGACTCCCCCCTACAAACGGGTGGAGTACACTAGGCCACAGAACTCCAAAAAAGCATCCATTTCCCAATCTTTTGCATCTTTGAAAGTTAAATCTTAATAGTAATAGAACAAGTTGTTGCTGGGGTCATATGCCATATACATGAGAAAAACCCATCAAGAAAACATGAAAAGGGTACAGAAAGTCTAAAAGCTTAAAATAGAAAAACCAAAATAAGCGCACATCCAATTATAAAGGGTTTAGAAGAAAAGATCCTTAAGATCCACCGTTTCCTTTATTCTGAAAACTCCAGTCCTTTCTTTCTCTCAAGCAACACGACATTAGACCCAAGTTTATTTTCCACAATGCTTCACTTTTTGGGCAACTAAATCTCCCTTTCCAACATGCCAAAAGTTCCACTCACTGCAGGGCATGACCCAAATCTAAGCCGAATAAACCAAAATAGCATTCCAAAGAACATTGGCCGCCTCACATTTGCAATAATAGATTATCTATCATTTCCCTCACTGCTCCTACACATACAACAATAATCCATACAGCAATGTTCCTCTTTCTTAAATTATCCAATGTGAGGATCAAGAGAGCTACTCTCATAGGTGCCTTGCCTGCCAAATATTCTTCTCAAGTGTATGGCATACCAAAAAGGGGATATAACAAGGTAGATAATGACTTTACATCAGATACCCCACGTTTAGAGGGTGCCCAACAGATCTTACTCTCACCTCAACTTCTTAGCCAAACCGAATGCAAATGATCCAAGGTGGAGGTAAAAAACTCTACCTCCCAATCTTGTGCCATTCTAATAAAATCCATACCACCAGGGAATATCACTAGAAGATTGCGAGCAATCCATAACTAAAGCATCCTTAAAAGAAGTGATGCTAAATAACTTGGGGAACCCTAGGGGTTGGCTCAAGTAGTATGGGCATTGGTCTTGGTGGTATGCTCCCTCCAGGTCTAAGGGTTGAATCCTCCTTGGTGCAAACAATTTCTATGGGCCATCGGACTGGGGGAACTTCTCGTTGAATTACCCAAAATTCACTTGCAGGAAATTCCTTACCGTGGGACTCTGCAACCCGGGATTAGTCGGGACTTTGTTCTTGGACACCCAGTGCCAATAAAAAAAAAATTAACTAGGGGAAAACTGGCTTAAAGGTATAATTCCACACCACACATCATGATAGGACCTTATTCTTGCTCCATCAACCTAAGAAAAACAAGCAAATTCTCCCAAACCCTCCTAATATTTTCCAAGCCAAAAGCATAGTAGACCTTTCTAACTCATGGAAAGGAATAGATGACAGTCCACAAATTGCAAGGTGAATGCCCGATTAAATACCCTCAAATTTCTAATTCCCAAACCACCATAAGAGATTGGGGAGCATATCTTGTCCCACTTGAGCAGATGAAATTTGAATTCATCCCCAAGTCAACTCAATAGGAAGTTACGATGTAATTTCTCAAGTTGTGTCGCCCACACTCGCTGGAGTTGGAAACAAGGATAAAAAATAAGTTGGTACATTGAATAGAGTGCTTTTGATTAGGATAATCCTACTACCTTTCGACAGATACAATCTCTTCCAACCTGCCGATCTTCATTCGATCTTCTCAATGACTGCATCCCAAATGGGTTTAGCTCTGGAGGCAGCCCCCAAAAAGAAGGCAAAGAAAATTCATAGGGAAAGAGGCGACCTTACATCCGAGAGTGTTAGCCAATAGCCGGATGTTACGAACGATACCAACTGGGACCGACTGACTTAGATAAATTCACTTTCAACCCTAATACAGCCTCAAAGCAAAGTAGAAGTGCCCTAAGCGCCTGGATCTAGTTTTGATCTGCCTCACAAAAAATTAAGTGTCATATGCGGACAAGTGAGAAATGTTAATAGTGCCTCGACTCATATCACCAATCGAAAATCCAGCCAAGAAACCATTATTAAACATAGTTGTAATCACTCTACTCATCACCTCCATGACTATGACAAAGAGGAGTGGAGACAAATGATCCTTTTGCCTTAACCCTTGGGAGTTGTTAAAAAAAACCAACTGGGGTACCATTAACCAAACTAAGAACCTCGCTGTCAATATACCACCTAATCCATGAGCACCAACTCTCCCCAAAACCACACCTCCCAAGCAAGTACAACAAGAAATCCCAATTAACATTATAGTAGGTATATCCAACTTGCATAAGAGAACCAGATTGCCAGATTTTAATCTACTATCTAGGCATTCATTGGCAATGAGTACTGAGTCCAGTATTTGTCTTCCCTGTACGAATGCATTTTGGTGTTTCGTAATGATCCGCCCCAAAAATGCTCCCAAGAGATTTTCCAGCACCTTGGAAGTATCTTATACACCCCATTCACAAGGCTAATGGGCCGATAATCCTTAACCTCTGATACCCCAGTCTTCTTGGGAATAAGTGCAATAAAAGTGGCGTTGAGACTTTTCTCAAATTTCCTAACCGAAAAAATTCATGAAATACCTTCATTAAGGAGGTGTTTGGATTGAGAGAACCTCTCAACTCATCTCATCAAATCATTATAATTTTTTCAAACTCCCACACAATATAATAAACATTTCAATTTTTCAAATCCCAAAACAAAAATAATATTCTAACAATATTTTATTCAACTTTCATCTCATCTTAACTCGCTATCCAAACCTCCTTAAGTCCTCCTTCACCACTTCCCAACAAGATTAGAAGAAACCCATAAAAAATCAATCTGGACCAGGTGTTTTGTCTTTGATCATCTTCCTAATCACTTAGTGAACGGGTCTCCTCAAACCTCCTCTCGAACCAAGAGACATTATACCACTCAATGGACTCAAACGCTAGCCATCAATCTTCGGCCTCCACCCCGCTGGCTCGATAAGCAACTATTCAAAATAAACGGCGACATGTTCTTGAATCACAAGAATCTCCATGCAAACGTCTCCATCAATATTCATCATCTCATGGCATTAGTTCTCCTATGGGAAGTGGTCTATCTAAGAAAAAACTTTGTGCTGCAATCACCTTCTTTCAACCACAAAGCTCTAGAATTTTGCCGCCAAGATATTTCCACCAAAGTTCAGGTATTTTTATATGATCAATTTAGTCATAAAGAAAATATCTAATGTACTTATCACCAAACGACTCTCTAATCAACATATAGAAGAAATGCCAAGAATATTCTGAAGTCAACTCCAGTTTTCAATTTTATGTTAACATATTAAACCTTAATGCCTCGTTTGGTTACACAGATGAGATGAAATGAGATGAGAGCTGAAAGTTAAATAAAATATTGTTCAAATATAATTTTTAAAATTTATTTTTATTTTGGGATTTGAAAAGGTTAAATTATTTAATGTATTTTGTGTGAGAGTTTGAGAAAGTTGTAATGATTAGATGAGATGAGATGAGATAAGATGGTTTGTGTAACCAAACAAGGCCTAAATGCATGTAATAAGAAAATATAGGAAATAATCAATTTATGACCTGTTATCCGCTGCAATGCATACAGAAGGCCCAATGTATTTTACTCGATCACCTAGAACAAGATGAGCAAGAAAGTAATTAGAGGCAATTAAGAAAAAGGCCAATAAATTAAAATTATTAATATTTTGTTATAAGCAGGTTAAGCTTAATTGATATAAAGGATGAAATCCAAGTACACAGAAAGAATGCAGGATATATACCTCAGCAAAAATAAAAAGGAAAAAAGAAACAAAAAAAAAAAATCTTGATAACTAGATATAGAAGAACAAGATTGGGCAACCATCCAAAAGAAGAGAGTTCTAAAGAACAACATCCTTGACTTCTGACACTGTATTCTCACAATCCTTGAAAATCTAGTCATTCCTCTCCCCAGACTTGCCCATGTGCCAGACTTGCAGCAAGATGCACATGGGGAAGTGCTTGATGGGAACCAACACTTGCTTGAAGTGTGGGAAAATGTGACATTTGGTAAAGAATTGCTTATAGTTATGTGCACCTTCAATGGTGGACAGAAGATGATGGTCCCAACTCATGTTTTTACACACTTCAAGTGACGTCGAGACATCGAATGATGGGACCATTGGTAAAACTTCCTAACTCAAATGGAATCGTTGTATTTACTTGAAACATGGAAAACATTAGAAATGAAGAACAATTTAGGACCCTAGGTCAAACAACGGTAGACACGAAGAGCACAAACAACTACTTGCTAATGGACTAGTACGCAAGGTATACGATCACAATACATTATGATGAAAGCACGCCCTATATTTCCCCACAAGTCTGACACTGTATTCTCACAATCCTTGAAAATCTAGTCATTCCTCTCCCCAGACTTGCCCATGTGCCAGACTTGCAGCAAGATGCACATGGGGAAGTGCTTGATGGGAACCAACACTTGCTTGAAGTGTGGGAAAATGTGACATTTGGTAAAGAATTGCTTATAGTTATGTGCACCTTCAATGGTGGACAGAAGATGATGGTCCCAACTCATGTTTTTACACACTTCAAGTGACGTCGAGACATCCAATGATGGGACCATTGGTAAAACTTCCTAACTCAAATGGAATCGTTGTATTTATTTGAAACATGGAAAACATTAGAAATGAAGAACAATTTAGGACCCTAGGTCAAACAATGGTAGACACGAAGAGCACAAACGACTACTTGCTAATGGACTAGTACGCAAGGTATAAGATCACAATACGTTATGATGAAAGCACGCCCTATATTTCCCCACAAATTGGAGTACGTTGAGCAATCACACAAAGAATGAAGCTGTGTGGAAACATGAAAAGGATATGAAGGACAAGTATGCATAGAGGTGAGTGAAAACATGAGCAAGTTCTGCACACGGATGTTTTTAAGGGGGAAGTTTATAATACCCCAGCCCTAGTTTCTTGGGTTGTATGAGAATATTTTTACCAGGCCCATGGGCCAATGAATTTCTGTAGGATCCATATTTTTTGCCCTATTATGGACATGAGATGCTGGCCCATGATTTGGGGTTCTGGAAAAACGAGGTTTAAGCATAAGAAACCTTTTTTTTATTGGCACCAGGTGTTTGAGAATGGCATCGGTTTAAGAGTAAGAAACCTGATTTTACTTACATAAAAAAAGCCCAAGAAACTTGATAGTGCACCTGACCTACTTGGAAAACACCTCAATGCTATAGAAATCCATCCAATATACTCCCCTAATTCGAATTGACCTCTATAGTTCTCTCCACCTCTCCTACCCACAACAAGATCACTCTTCTAGATGTTGCTCGAGCTGATCAAACCATGAGTGCTGTTTCAGTGCTTTGGACCGTCACATGTTTTTAGCCTCGAAACCTCTTGAAGAAATCGGACTGCAAATCCTAGCCACTTTAGTTATTAAAAAAAAAAAAAAGAGGTGCTACTTGACTTCAGCACCAAACTCCTCTACAAGAAATCCCATTGAAGTTTTTTAAGGAGATGGGCTTCACTGATATAAATGGGGAAGAGAGACAAGCAGTAAGTGGGAAAATTAGAGAGAGTATTCTCTATCAATGTGCCCTCTCTTGGATAAAATACAACCACTTCACTGTTTCAGTTATAGGGATTTACTTCCAAGAAAAATAAGTTCACTTACCATCCACAATTTTTACCCATGTCTTTCCAAAGCATAACAACTTGATCTACTCACTCAGTACAGAGTATCGCCCCTAGAGCCATTAAAGCTAGATTAAATTTTTTTCCCAAATCAATAGCAAAGCTACAAAGTTTCAAAACCCTAGTTCTCTCTCAGTGTAATGCCCCTCCCAATCCTTCATACACTATAACTATTATCCAAAAAGTGAAGTACAATCCTTCCCAGGTTCTTCGCTCCTTCCACAGCCATTCTCCTTATTTGCCATCAACAATTCAAGGAGAAGTGCTGGAAATATCCACCAAACCTGCTAGCAGCCCATAGACTAGTAACTCATAACTTGCAGCCCTCACCTGTATTCTCTTCTTTTGCTGCATCCATTAAAAGGTAAGTGAGATGAGAATTTTAAGTTCAATTCAAGTAGAATAATCACTGGTCTTCCTCCCATCAATTTGATTCACCTGTTAACCTTAGGTTTTCCACTCCTTTTAAACCCAACAGGCAACAGCATTCTTCTGTAGGCTGCAACTAGTATTAGTGATCTCACTAGTGACAAGTTCAGACCCAAAACTAATTACTATAAACTGTCACTTGCTGTCCAGGTTCTGGTCAAAATATTGGGCAAGTGCTTTCAATAATTCTTTCTAGATTTCGATAGAATAAACGTAAGAAAAGTTTCTCCTTCATGCTTTCCTAATCCCATGCCCTAAAACTTGTAACAGCAGAGTACTGCTACTGTCAAAGGTAAAGGACCTGCCTTTTCTTCTAATTCTGAACTCACGGTTGAGTTGTGCTTAGGTATGAGTTTTGATAAATCCTATATCAGATATTAGTTTCACTATTGTGTTTACCTATCAAAATAAACTATTTTGAGAAATTATTACACGGACCCATTGGCATGTGTGTATAAGGAAGTTAAATGTGATGTGTGGTTTTCTATACCTACTACCAGCCTAAGGAAAGATGAAACTGAACTCTCACCTTATGACATAAATATGGCTTAAAAATCATGATTATATGAATTCCCAGATGTTTGGCATCATAATAGCATGTAGCACAATTATTTGTGTGTGTTGCATGTCATATTAGAGGCCAATAGGATGATTAGGTTGCTGCAGAAAATTCCTGCAGCACTGCAGTCACAAGAGAGGTAGATGTAGGGCCCTTCCCAAGATAATATGTTGCGGCGAATTGACATGTTTACATTGAATTGGACCTCAAATAAGCATAAAAGTAATATTCCTCAAATATACATAAAGTAACATTCATACATGCATTGCGTCCACTTTCTACCCACTAAAAAAAGATGCAAAATCTTACTCAAATTGAACCTGCCATTATCCCTCTTTCCATATAATAAGTTTCCCACTTTTCTTTTTATTTTGTGGGTAATGACAATAAACAGATTTTTTTTTTTTTTTTGATAAGTGGGTAATGACAATAAACAGATTGAAAGGGAGAGAAAATAACATAGAAACATGTTAGAATATATCATGTCAAACAAAAGATACAAATGTTTCAGTTTGAACTTTGAAGAGAGATTTAGTGAAGCAATCAATGCTAACCAAGATCTTAGTACTGAATCTGGCATCCATGCTCAAAGTGTTGATTAGCAACTCACAAAGCATGTGTAAAACACATTATATTTTTCCCCCATATATGGGGCAACATATTTTAAGAAAACCATGCCATATAACAAAGAACGCATCACAACCATAGAAATCTATTATGAAGATAATAGGTAGTTTGAATAGCAACTCACAAAGCATGTGTAAAACACCTTATATTTTTCCCCCATATATGGAGCAACATATTTTAAGAAAACCATACCATATAACAAAGAACGCATCATAACCCTAGAAATCTATTATGAAGATAATAGGTAGTTTGAATAATTACCTTTCTTTAGTGGTCGTTTGGATTTATTAGCAGATTCAACCGCCTCGGACTTTGTGGACTCAGTGCAACTCTCAGATTCTCCAGAGGCCCCCTACCACATGTGTAATTCCATAATGACAAGTAGATCATAGTATGTGATCCCTATTGATTTTCCTATAAGATTCTCTACATGCCATTACAATTGTTTCAAGAACATGTTAAAGCATCATAAAGACTTCCACTTAAAACAAAACAACAATGAAATGAATATATGATAGCATTGCTTTGAACCAAATGATTGAGGCGGCCCCGTTTGGATTGAGAAGTGATCTCAACTCATCTCATCTCATCATTACAACTTTTCCAAATTTTCACACAAAATATAATAAACAATTCAACTTTTTCAAATCCCAAAACAATAATAACATTAAAAAATAATATTCTAACAATATTTTATTCAATTTTTAACTTTCATCTCATCTCAACTCACTATCCAAACGGAACCTTAGAGCGCAAGTCAAATATGACATAAATCAAACATTCACCACAATTTTCACACACAGTCCTTTTTGCTATTAAAAACAACCAACTACCATCAACACTCAAAAACCACTCCTCCAGTACCACCAATTTCAAAATCTTCCATTCCTTTATCAGCTCTTAAAACCTTATAAGGGTAAAAATTTTACTGAAAACACATAGATAAATGAACATTGTAGAATGATGTGATGTACCTAGTATTTCAAACTATATGATGTCATGTTGCATTTTAAACTAGGCAAATATAACCAACTTATGAAAAAAAACTAGGCAAATATGACCAATGCACAATGTCAAACCCCAATACCCCAAAATCCAATACCTTGCCAAAATCTTCAAGGTTGCATGGAATAAGCTTCTTGAGAGCCGCTTCTGCAGTTGCTTGCACATCATCTTCATCATTATCACTACCATCTACATTCGCCTCAGCACTGCTAGACCACTCTTCTTCGTTGTTCACATCATTCTCATCCTCAACCTCCGATTCTGAAGTAGCCTCCTCCCCGGATTCGGCATCATTATCATCTGATTCACATTCTGACGTAACATCATCACCAAAATCCTGCTTCAACATCGACAGAAAAATTATTATAAAAATCCTTGACTAAAAGAAACAATCAAAAATTGTCACCACTCTTACGTAAGGAGCAAGAACACTGCTGTCAAGCACCAGTAGGGGAACTTGTAGATCCCGTGCAAGTGCTCTCACTAATCTCTCTCGGTACAGTTCAGTGCCTGTAGAATTATTACTTCCATTCTCTTAATAAGCACAAGTAAAGACAGGTAGTTGTCTTGAAAAATTAGACAGGGTCAGTGACCAACCTGGAACGCTTTGAAGCAATATTCTCCCACTTGAAGTCGTCAACCGAGCACCATAAGATGCAGTGAACTTCTTATGTTTCAAATGAGAGGCAGCACATTCCACCAAAATATTTTTGGTGTGCTCACTATAAGAGCAGAAAAAGAAAATTAAAGAAAACTTTATGTTACTGAAAAGTACCGTAAACTAAAGATACAAAGTAATAATGACTAGAGATATGAGCAAGTAGTAATACTGAATATGGTAAGGGAATGTCTCCCAAGATACTGATATATTTTCCCAAGGAACAATCCTCCGTAAAAACTCAGTTTTGAACTTCTCGCGTCTGGTCAAAAAAGGCAATTCCCTCATCTTACTCTCAATAGCAAGCTTCTCATTGGCCAGCCACTCTTTCTGATCTTGCTCCCCAAGCCAAGCATGCACATCTGAACGCCTCACATCTTCATTAACATTTTGTCGCCGAGCCTTTCCCTTATCAGAGCTACTCCCACCTTCGATGGGTGTATGCTTATCCTCACTCGCATTCCGTCCATCACCTTCAGAACTATAGACACGTAGCTGGCTACTCTTTGAATATAAACCAAGCCTTGCATGCAGACCACAGTAAGTACTACAACCACCAATACCCCTGGATGTAATAGAGTCTAAAACATGTCTTCTGATCAAACCATTATGTGAAGAGTGGCTTCTCTTCACGAGTGTACGACTCAAGAATTGAGAAGAAGCATGCTCTGGACAGTTTGGCCAACTCAAATCTTTGGGTTGCTGAAACTCAGAACCCCATCTCCGATATCTACACTTTATTCTCCTCACATACATCGCTACTTTTTATTTTCAGCTTGCTGCATAGCATCATAAACTGCCATTAGTTAACACCTGAAATTATGATTGAAAATGCCAAAACCACTCCCATTACTCCAATGGGTTTGAGTGAAAATGGGTCACTCAATCTGATTGGTTCAACTCTGTTTATCGCAATGTGCATAGCAAAAAGAAAAAACAAGAGTTCTCGCATAAACGAAGAATCAAGATATTGACATCAATTTCGTTGATTTTTTCTGTTTATCCTCGAAAATCCATTTTCTAAATTTTGTATATCACTAACAAATTTAATCAGCAGACAATTTTAATCGCAAGACCTAACCATATGTTTTCAATGTACTTTTTATTTTCCTTTAAAGTGCTCTTTGATGAAGGAAACAACGACAGATGTTGCACATACAAACAGCAATCAGCGTGCTCTAAAATGATTTTATAAATTTCCAATATTGTTCCCAAGAGTAGCTTTCAGCGTAATCAGTTTGGTAACCTAAGCATTAATAAAAGAAAAATTATATTCTCAAGCCGGTGCTTAGAGCACACCGTGTGATTAGGCATAATTTGATTTAAAAGATAAATTTTAAAATTTGAATTTTATAAATCAAGTCTTACCATTGAATTGATGTAGATAATGTGTTCTAGACACTGGATTGAAAATATAATAACTTTAATAAAAAAGTTCAAAATCTTTATCACTTCTTCATTCGTCAGATTTATCGTCCTTAAGATTTATAAAGGTCTAAAAGCTTCGACTTCTTTCTTTGCTCCCATCAATTTTTGAGCAATAACGAATGTGGAAATAGACAAAACCATAAGAACTCAACCCATTTTCAGATAAATCACAGTCCACAGAATGTTAGAGATAGACAGAGAGCGATAATACCTTATTTGATAGCTTTGAAAACCTAGATTGGGTCCACGGCCATAAAAGAGAAATAGAGCGGTAAAAGAGGAAGGCGAGCTAAAGGAGGTGCGGAAGGACCGTTTAGCAAGGAAGAGAGATCAGATGTGGGTTTCAGTGAGTTAAGTGTAAGCGCCGGGCAAGACAATGGAAGGTGAAAAACAGAAACAGTGCGTGTGCGTGCGCAACTCTACGTTTACTCGCATCATGCGTAGTGTAGTAGGTTCGACATGTCGTGTAGAACGATGGGCAGGGCCTCTGGAGTTACCCTTGGTCCACTTGTAAGGCCTAAAGGCAACATATGGTCGGCACGCCTTGAAAACGCCTGACCTTACTTCGCCGGAAAATAATTAACCTGTTAACTTCTTTATAAAGAAAATGTTATTATGCTTATGAGTTTATCTTCTTATTTTAACAGTTTATCTATTTAAATATTTTTTATTTAATAATTAAAGAAGTAAATTTTAGTATATTAGTGTATTTTTTATTTTTTTAAACTACTTAAAGATGTTTAAAAGATATAAGAAAGAAAAAAAATAAAATGTAAAATTTGTACTAGTGGGCACGCCCTGCGATCAAAGATGGGCAGCACACTAACACCACTCTTTATAATTCTTTTGCAACTTCAAATTAAGGGAAAATGAACTTGTAACTCTACACCCTTAAATGAGTGGCATATTTATATTGATTGATTGTGAAATGAGTTGTAAAAGAATTGGTAGAGTTTAAGGTTTTGTTTAAATAATAAAATCACATCTCATTTTATTTTATTTCAATATCTAAATACCATAAATATAAATTTAATTTTTTTCAACTAATTATTACAATTTTCTCAAACTTTCTAACATAATACAAAAAATAATTCAATTTCAAATCTCAAAACAAAAATATATATTAAAAATTTATATTCTAATAATATTTTAGTTTTATAATATTTTTATTTAACATTTTTCTTTCTCATTTCTTAAAACTCCATAAAGCATTTTAATTCAAATTATTTCTAACTCATCTCATCTCAACTTAAATATCTTATTATTATTCACAAATTATCTCAACTCACTATTCAAACCAGTCATAACAAGTTGTTTGGAAAAATAATCTCATCTCATCTCATTTCAAAATTTCTCATAATTTTCTTCATAAACAGCACTCAAACATAAATACTTTTTAACTTCAAATTTTTAACTTTTTCATATAATCATTATAATTTTTTCAAATTTCTAAACAAAACACAAAAAATAATATTACCTTTTCAAATTTCGAGATAAAAATAATATTAAAAAATTTCATTATAATAATATTTTAGTTTTATAATATTTTTAACTTAACTTTTTCTATCTTCTTTCTCTAAACCTAATAAAACACTTAACTCAAACAATTTTACTATTATTCACAAATTATTTTAATATTATTCATAAAATTTTCATCTCATCTTATTTTATTTTAATATTATTCATAAAATTTTCATCTCATCTCATTTTTCAAATATCCCATAGCGTATCGTTAGCCTACTTTGCTCCCATGAAAATCCCTTTTAATGGTTTTCGTGTTGAATTTATATGTAATATAGAAAAGTACAATCCCCTTGATACTTCAATATAAATATGATTTAAAAACTATTAAAAAATGAATTGATAAGATTTAAATAAATGTCGAGGTGACCTAGACCACCTTGGGCAGAGTGAATCTCTGGTGGTGGTGGCGATCATCATCCCTAAAGACAATTGGATTAAATAGTCTCAAGCAGGAGTATAACTGATTCGGTTCAGTTTGATTTTAGACAAAATTTAAAATTGAATGGGTACGTACTAGTTTTACATTTTTAAAAATCGATTAAACAATATTTCTTTGGTTGTACTTAATAACTTCAAAATGAGGGTATTCTTCATGAATAACTTAATTATTATATTCTTTAATCCATTAATTACTAGTTTTATTTATGGTTGATAATTGGTTTGATTTATATATTTCAAACCAGGGGAAGAAATATACATTAATTTATGTACATACTCATAAAATTAAATACTTTTAATTTCTGCTCTTAAGAACATACAACGATCTTCTAATTCTTCTATTGCAGCTTGTCTACTTTGATATACGTGATATCTTTCCATTATTGAACAATAATCTACTCTCATTTTTAATTTTTTTTCTTTAAGATCCTTTACCCTTCCATATAATGTTTTAATTCAAGTCTAGTATTATATTCTGCACAAATTAATTCATTACAGTCACAAAAACCAGCTTGAACAAGATAATAGTTTGTTATAAATTCACAAAATAACAATAAGTCAGTAAGATGGCAAAAATAAAATCACAAATAAAATAACAATATCAATATATAATAGCCAATGACTCTGATACCATATACGTATCACAGGTAATATATAATAGTTATATAGATTTATTTATATATAATAAAAGGCGGTATAACCAGCCTGATAATATAAAAAAGAAAAACAAATGGTAATAGGCAGTAGAATCAGCCAAAGGCATAAATAAAAGACAGAATATGATAAAATGGATTTGATTGAAAATATAATACTTAGAAGGAGATTAATTCTCAAAAAAGTTGAGAGTAGTTGACATGAAAAGAGGTTTAGATTACAAGAGAGGATATTTGGAGAGTTGGAAGAGTTAGAGGGAATGAGAATGGCTTCAGATGAGTTCTAAATGCCTTTTTTTAACATACAGACCCCCTTTTTATAGACACATTTACAGTAGAGATATATCCTGCCTGACACTAGCACAGTAGACTGACACTAGCTATAAAGTCTATATTCATATGTCTTATCTTCCTTTATTTATAGTAATTGACCATAATATGCAATATAGACAAAGCTTTTTGTCTTCTAGTTAGTTGCTATTGTTAACTTGTAGACAATCATTCATCTGATTTTGAATAATAATTTGACAGTAGACAATAATGGAAGCAATGCTGACAATAGATAATAATGAATGCAGTTGAAAAATACTCTGATAACAGTTGAGCAATATGTTGATAGTAGACAATAATAGACTCAATCATTTGTTTTGTTCTTGAAGGAGATAATACTTATGACATATGAAAAGATAATAGTTCTGATAATCTTATCTTGTTTTTACATAATTTGATAATCATAATTAGAGAGTTTCAAATCAAATGGATCTTGAGAATCCATCCAATGAGGTGGATAATTTTGAGAGGGGAAGGCTTGTTGGGAAAGAGAGGCCTGATTAACTGATGATGATGTTGCTGCTTATTATAATGAAGATAATCTTGCTTGTTGTTGAGGGTTTTCTTCATCGTCACTGTCTGAAACATGTGACATTACTTCAACCAGTTTTTTCAAATCTCTTTTGCTGGTAATTGATGCTAATTGAGTCTAAAATCTACTTCTCTGGACTAGAACTTCAGGAGCCTTGGTAATCTTTGAAAATATTTTTACAACATAATTATAATTGTACTTTTTTTACCGTTTGATAGAAACTTGGCGGACCAAAAAATCATTTTTTTAGAGAGAGATGAGGTTTAATAACATATTCTCATTTCATGATACAATTTAATTTTGTTTTAGGGAAGAAAAGAATAAGTGGTGGATAATGTGATATGGAAGGTAGATAATCATTTTGTAGTGTAAAATTTTGGAGATTTTCTTGGAGAGGAATGGGAAGAATGAGAAATTCAGGTCCAAACTAATCCCACCATAGCAGGAACCATCTTGTAAGAGTTTTAATTTTTTATAATTTGTCATAATGAAGAAACTAAAAATGGCACAAATTTTTATTTTGTCTTACAAATGTTTTTGTCCATGCCTTCTGGTAATCATAATAATCAAAATATAGTAGATCATATGGTTGAGAAAATCTTTTGGTCAAATAAGGGTTTTTTTTCCCACTATTCTAAGGTAAGAACTTGTTTAATAGTAATTTTATAAATAAAAAAAAAATCGGAGATGCAGGTGGAGAAGGTTAAGATTGAAGAGAATAAGAAATTTCAGAAATAATAATAGAATATGTATCTACCAAAATAAATTCATAAAAGTTCTGGATTTTTATAATGTTTTGTGGAACATAATGCCAGTCTGGTAGTAGAAAGGCATCAAGTAATTTTTTAGGATTAGTAAGTTGTTGTAGTTCAGATTCAATAGGAAAGATTGGGTGCCAATGAGTTTTGGGAATAATAGGAGTTATAGAAGGTTGAGATAATAATGGGGGATTGATAATCTGGGAAGAAGTAAAAACAGCTTTTGAATATGTAGTTAATTTTGGAGAAGACAATGGTTAGAATGGATTATAAGATGGCCTGATATTTTGTGGTAATGTTCCTAATACCTTGTAAGGTTTTGAAATGGTAGAAGGACAAGGTGAATGATAAGAAGGAGATGGTGGTCCGGCATAGAAAGATTTAGACTTTACTCTAGACTTTGAGGATGACATAATTTTACTTGTAAGAATTCTCGAGATAGAAATCAGGAAGATAATTAGTTTCTCCTTTAATATGTTCAATATCAAAATAAAAAATACTTAAAATAGCTTGTCATCTAACAAATATTTGTTTAGCAACCAAGTTTTTTATATCTTTAATCAAAACTTCCTCTATTTTGAGTAAAAACTTTTTATTCAATAACTCGTCATGAAATTTGGAAATACATAATATAATAGCTAAAATCTCTTTTTTAATAGTATTATAATTCTTTTGAGCAGGATTTCAATATCCTCAATGAAATCTAATAATTTGTTCTAAATTATTTGATAATTTTTGTTTCATAATTCCTCTATAACCGAGATTAGAAGCATCTGTTTCAACAATTTTAAAAATATGAGAAGATGAAAGTCCTAAACATGGTAGTTTCTTAACATGAGATTTTTTTATTTTATAATATTTGTATACTTTCTGTCCATAGTAGTAGATTCTTTTTTTAATTTTTTAAACAATGGCTTGCATAATGGTCTGAGAAATTGATAAAAATCTGCAACTTAATTAAGACTTTCTAAAAATCTTTGTAATTATCACTAATCTTTTATTTCATCAGGAAATTTATTAACAAATTTTATTGCTCTACTAATTGGGGTAATAGTTTCTTAGTAGATATCATGTCCAGGAAATTTAATTTTGTTCTGGAATAATTTATTTTTGTTGCTGAGACAACTAATTCATTTTGTTTAATAATTTGAACAAAAATATTTAAATGATTCCAATATTGTTCAATGGATGAAGAAAATATTAATACATCATCTATATAAACTATTGAAAAGTGAGTAAATGGGGTAAATATTTCATTCCTAATATTTGAAATTCACTAGGAGCAATGTTTTAATCCAAATGGCATAACATTTCATTCATAATATACAAATGGGACTGTAAATGTAATTTTATATCTATCTTTTTCAGAAATTTGGATTTGCCAAAATTCACTTTTCATGTCAAAATATAGTAGTATTATAAAGTCGAGATAATAAATCTTTTTTATTAGGAATAAGGTACCTTATCCATTATAATACTTTATTTAATTGTTTATAATTTATTACTAATCTTGGAACACGTCTTTTTAATTCTTCTTTTTTTTACATAGAAAGCAACACAACTCCATGGTGATTTACTTTTCCTAATTAATCATTTTAATAATAAATCATTAATTTATTTTTTTACAAAATTCTAACAATTCATTATTCATTTTTATTGGCCTTGCTTTAGAATGAATATTCTTTTCAAAAAAATCTTTTTCATATAGTAATTCAACTATATGTTATTTTCTATTCCAAAAAGCATTAGGTGAATTAGAGCATACTTCTTTTTCGATTATAATTTTAAAATTATTAATTTTTTGAATTAATAATAAATCTTTTAATTGTTTTTCAATTCTTTTGTATTTTAGTTCTTGTTTTAAAAAATTTATATGTCTTTCTTTTCTTTTAATCTTATTCTTAGTTAATGATTAATTTCTTTAACTAATAAAACTTCTTTTAAAGCAATAATTTCTTTTGAAATTTGGGGAAATAGAAATTTAAATTGAACTTCTTTACCTAATATTTTTGTAGAAATTTCTCCATTTATTACAGAGAAATGATAGAGTAAGACAAGGAAATGATTTCCTAATATTACTCTAGTGTCAATATTTTTTACAAGAAGAAATGTTGTTTTAAAGCAAATTCTATTATTGCAAATATGTTTATTTGATAATTTATAATTTATGTTTAATTTTGCTCCATTAGATTTAGATAATGTTTTTTTTTTTGTTTTTTCAAAATATTTAAAAGGTATTATCACTTCTTGTATACAATTTAAATCTACTCTTATATACAGTTTAATGTACTTACCAAAAGAAATATATTAAGAATTTATTAGGCAATAAAATGTATTTAATATTTAAAATATATGATTAAATAAATATTCATATTTAAGATTAAAATGTTAAGTTATAAATTATAATATATTATTTCATACATAATTATATATAAAAAATTATATATAATATAAAATATATTATATATAATATTAAAAATTAATAAATGTATATATAATATATGAACCGGTTTGGTCCAATGTTGAAAAACGTAAAACCGATTCTGAATCGAATTTAACCGGTTTTTAAAGTAAATGAACTGATTTTGGACTGAACCGATCAAAAGACCGTATCTAACCGGTCCCGACCAATTTTTCAGTTTATTTTTACATCCCTAGTCTCAAGCCACTTCTCAAGGTAGTGATCGCCACTTTGAGCGATGGCAATGCAGTGATTGAAGATATTTTAAAAAGTAATAGAGTGAAAAATTGACGAGTTTAAAATTTATATTTTAGATTTTAGTTTAAGATTTTAACTATTATTGGAGGGTGTAATTGGTTTTGCACCAAATTCGGACAGTAGATGCACTTAGGCGTGGGCAAAAATTCTGAAATTTTGACTCTAGCCCAATTCCTATTTGGCCACTAAGAATTTTTATATGAGAATTTTGTGTTTTAAGATAAAATATTAAAATATTATATTTTAATATTATTATTATTTTAGAATTTGAAAAAGTTAAATATTTTATTATATTTTATATGAGAATTTAAAAAAATTATGATAATGAGATGAAAATTTTATATTTAAGATACAAATTTTATATGGCCAGACAATACCTTAAAGAACCAAAACACAAAATTTTACTGCCTTTTTTATTGCTTCTCCGAAAAAAGATAAATTTATATTACCTTTAGCGTACTTTTTTTTTATCCATTCCGGTACGTGTATCTCTATGTCTATTCTATCACCATCAATCTACCTGTCTTCCGTCTCTTTGACAAAGAGCCTCTGTTGCTTATTTATGTTCACATTTGGGTTCAATTTTTAATTCACCATCTTTTACTTTTTTTGAATTTTTTCTATTTTTCTTTCATGGGATATTGTAGAGACTAGCGAGAGTCGTAGACAGTAGATATTCTTGTAGAGTTTTATTTTTCAAATGAATCAAATTAGTGTCAATTTTTTGCTTCTTCGAGTTTTTTTTTTATTTTTTTGTAATTTTTGTTCTAGAACTTCGTGAGGAGTGATAGACTGAGTCATTGATATTTAGGCCATATTTATTTATACAAAACTAAAAAACTCATTTCATCTCATCATTACAACTTTTTTAAATTCTCGTATAAAATATAATAAACAATTTCATTTTTTCAAATTCTAATATAAAATTAATATTATAAAATTATATTATAATAATATTTTATTCATTACTATTTAAAATATCTCATCTCATCTGTGTAACCAAACGGGACCTTAGTCTTTTGAGTTTCCAACTTTTTACTTTTCATATATTTCAGCGACTCAACTTTCGTCCTTTTAATTTTATTCATTTTTTTATTACTGTTGGTTTACGTATGGTGAACATTTGTTTCGAGATCCAACCTTGAGCATTGTTCCTTTACATCAAAGGCTAATTTGAATATAGTGATAACAATGCACATATATATAATTAGATTGTTGTTCCTTCACCGTTGAGTCTCTACTCTCTTCTCACTTCTCAGTTACATTTCCTTTTACATGTTTCTGTGGAGCATCTTAAGGAAGAAATGCATCAGTGGAATACATGTATACAATTGTTTGACAACAACAGCCAACAGAGCCCTCTCTCTCTCTCTCTCTCTCTCTCTCTCTATGGCACTGATGTTTCAATGCTGTGACTCCAACTCTGATGACTCTGATCAGAGTCAGAGTCCACTCCTAATCGGAGTCGGAGTTCAAAGTTGGGCTTTCCAACTCCGTCAGAGTCGGAACCCAGTCCTAGATGCACTCTTTCAAGTTAGGCACTATTTATTATTTTCACCATTTTCCCTTGTTTAGATGCATTTAGAAAATTCGACCAATATAGGACGATTTTGGCCTGGGAAAACTTCAAACTTTCTTATTCAAAAACTGGCTTCAGCAAAAAAAAAGTTTTAAACTTGGCTTTCAATCTTTCTAGATAGCTCTCCACTTTCAAGTAACATTTTATTCTTCTTCTTCCTAATTGCCTCTCTCGCTCTCTCTTCTTGATCTCATTCCCTTCTTTTGTTTATTATTTTAAACATATTTTCAAGTTTTCAAATATTTTTCATTTTTTTAAAGACTGTTATCTTCTTACACATAGCATGTCATGTGGCATGTCATGTCAACATAGTGTTGGGAATATATATATTATGAAAAATGCTGCTTGCACACTCCGCGACGTACCTTTCGCATACACGCGTCCCACGTGGCGTTTATTAGTGAAACGGTGCACATCGTGCAAAGCCCCTTCCGCATTCCTTTCACTTCGTGGCTTATTCCCCCCCGAAGCACAGATCAGAACGTTTGTCAAATCTCATTCTTCCCCCCTTCGTGTACTGAGATTAGGGCAGATTAGGGCACAAGCATCCTCGGTTTGAGAATAGGAAATCGAGCACAAACCACGGCTCAGACGCAGGTAAATCTTATATTCTACTTTGGGGAAAGGATAACCTCTCTGTTTGGTTGCTGAGAACACAATATTTGGTTAAGAAAATTAAAGGACCACGACTTGGTTTCTTCATATTCTAGGGTATAATCGCATATCTTTTTGTGTTTTGTTTCTCGGTTTGAGAAGGGGAAATCAAGCATAGACCACGGCTTAGACGCAGGTAAATCTTATATTCTAGTTTGTTTCTTCATATTCTAGGGTATAATCGCATAGCTTTTTGTGTTTTGTTTCTCTGTTTGAGAAGGGGAAATCAAGCACAGACCACGGCTTAGACGCAGGTAAATCTTATATTCTAGTTTGGGGAAAGGATAATCTCTCTGTTTGGTTACTGAGAACACATTATTTGGTTTTCTAACCTCTCTGTTTGGTTGCTGAGAACACATTATTTGGTTTTCTAACCTCTCTGTTTGGTTGATGAGAACACATTATTTGATTTTCTAACCTCTCTGTTTGGTTGCTGAGAACACATTATTTGGTTAAGAAAATTTAAGGACCAAGACTTGGTTTCTTCATATTCTAGGGTATAATCGCATAGCTTTTTGTGTTTTGTTTATTGGGTTTTGAAGATTTGGTTGTCTGTCATTGTCCTGGTTATTAGGTGTGATTGCTAGATGAAGCTCAATTCTTATGTTTTGATTAGCCCGTGTTTGGTTGCTGAGTAAAGGGGGGGAAATAGATTGAAAGGGTGATATCATTTTCCCAAATGGTGAAAGAAGGTGGTGAATAAGGTGCTTCTTTTATGGTCTTTAGAACATAATAAATCTTTTTTGATGTGTCGAACATCATGTGGATAGTGTTGTAATCACGGTATACTATTTGTTTCGGCTAACTTTAACTAGGTGTTCCTCTTGTATGCGGCATTGTACTTTGGGTATGGAAATTTTTGTTATCAACTACATATTCCATTACGTATAAAAAAGTATTATGTATTTAAAACTTAATTCTGACACTCCTGCCTCTTCTTTTTCCAAACCAAACCTCTATATCTAATACTCCTAACATTAAAGAAAATTCATAACTACTGAGTTACTGAATCAGGTTTCTTTATTAGATGGACATGATTAAAAATAGCATTTTTAATGTCAAGTTTGTTTGTTTGTTTGTTTTTATTTCTTTGAACTCCAAAAAAATTACAAGGTGCCCCAATGAAGGTCAAAGCAGATTCTATAGGAGTGAAATAGAATCATGGGGCCTAGGGCCATCAATATTAGACTTTAACCTAACATAAAAAATCCCCCCCATGGCACCACCAGATTCATACCCACTCACCTGGAAAAACCATCAATATTCTGAAATGTAATTATCTTATCTGATTTGGCTATAATTTCGTGGAATGTAAATTTGTGCATATGTTTTCTCAATGTTTGGATTGAGAATTCAGTATAGGAACTTGTCTGTTTTGATTCTAAATTCATTTTGATACCGAACAAGGGTGAGGCTGCATTGTTAAAGGTATACATATCACTTTGGTTCATTTCACAATTTCATGACCTGAATCAAGTATTCAGAAAATAATTATTTTAACATGCCCATCAAAAGGGCAGCGGTTGTTCTATTTTTCTGACAACATTTTTCGTGGCATTGGATTAATATAAGAATATGTCATCATCGACAACGACGTCATCTTCCTCTTTTGCCAAACGAACTCTGGGTTAGCCATTATGCTTCTGTGAGATTGAAGCCCAACTGAGATACTCAAATACTAAAAAAAATCTAGGACGACCCTTCTTAGGTTGTCGAAAGTACAACAAAGAGGTAACTAAATTTATATTTAGTTAAATTAGTAATATTATGCTCATCTAACATTTTTTCCATTCATTTGTATTAATTCACAGGGATTACCATATTGTAAGTGTTGAACCCAAGATTTCAAGTTTCATGTGATTATAAATCTACACATGGATTTTGATGATAACAAATGAATTCAAAGAATAAAGGAGTTTCAAGCTCAAGTTGTCCACACAATGGAGTCAAGCACATCAAAGAACCAAGCATGAGCAAGAAGGAAACAAGTTCACATTAAAATCATAAGAGTAATGTTGTAAATCTCTTAAAATTCGAAATTAGGATTAAAGCTCAAAAATTAATATTTTATCATAAAGCATTAAAATACATTTTCCACATGTGCATGAATATTTTGAAAATTAAATTTGAAAATTTTGAAAGATAATTGATTGTCATCTTTCACATGTGCATGCCATGATTAAAGGTTTGAACTTTGAAAATATTAAAGATGATTGATTGTCATCTTTCACATGTGCATGTTTTATTTGAATATTTTCAAAAGTGATTGATGCTTTTCTTGACTTATGCAAAAGGAAGATGCCTTTGTTTGAATATTTTGAAAAGTAAAGTGTGCTCCTTTTGTCATATGCAAAAAGTAAAAAATTAGGTTTGAAATTTTTGAAAAGCAAAGTGTGCTCCTTTTGTCATATGCAAAAAGTAAAAAGATTAGGTTTGAAATTTTTGAAAAATGAATGATGATGTTTTTGACATGTGAATCTTTTTAAATTTGAATATGAAGTCTCATATGCCTATAAATAGATCATTTGAGAGCTTCACATTCACAACACCAAGAGCATACAACTCTCATTCAAAGCTTTCATTCTCTCTTCTCTAAGCATTGAGCCTTAACCCTTGTTCATTTTGAGAGATATAGTTTGTGCTTGTATTGTTCTTATTTCACTCATTGAGGAGTGTTTTCTGATATCCTACCCACTATCAATTCTTGTATCAGTAAAAGGGTGTGTACAATCCTTGTGCGTGTAGAAAGTGTTCTACACAGGGAATAGTTGAATCACCACGTGTAAGGTGATTACAAGTGTAGAGGGTGTTCTACATAGATCCTTTGTAACGGTGTTGTTCAAAGGTGTAATAGGTTTCTATCTCCACCTGAATGAGGTTGAATAGTGAATTCGGGGATCCTCAAGGGGTAGCTTGAGGCGAGGACGTAGGCAGTGGGGCCGAACCTCGTTAACATACTGGGTTTGCTTCTCTCTTACCCTTACTCTTTATATTTATTGTTGCTTCATATTTTGTTTATATTTTATATTGTATATTTTATTTATAATTGTTATTTTTTTAAATACAACTCAATTCACCCCCCCTCTTGTGTTAGTCATCTGGGCAACAGTAAGTATTTCAAGTGGGTAGAGGGGGATGAATACAAGATGTCGGATCGTCCAAAAACTCACAATGAACTATTAAGAAAGGAGAAAAAGCTGAAGAAAATACTCAACGATATTGAAAACATCATTATTGACTTGCGTAAAAGAGCAGATGAGATCGAGTGTGTACTATCCAATAGAAATGAGGAGTTACTGAAGGAGTTGTTGGTTGTGGTACGGGAAGCTGAAATAAGATGGTCACGCACATTAGTTAGTGTGTTTTGGACTTTTGTATTTGTTCTAGCATATTACTTGGTTGTATATAAGTAATTTCAGATTGCTTCATATTTGTGTTAGATTTGTGTTAGAGACCTTTAGGCTGCTGTGTATGTAATTGTTTTTACTCCAGTTGTACTTATCAACCATAGAAGTTTGCAGCTAGCTAACAGGACTGGAACCAGCCTTATTTTGTATTGTATTTCCGTTGGGACTTGAAATGAAGTAACTGTTATGATCCATTTAATGTGAATGAAATTAGTAATTTTAGGGACTGAGCAATTTTAGTAGTTTCTTTCCATGGATTTGTTAATTGGACTCTTTTAACCGTACGTGATTTTCTTGCATGCCCCTATATGTATTCAGCTGCACATGGACCTGTGAATAACAATAGCATTCTTGTTACAGTTCCATGAAGGTTAATTAATTTATAATTTCTTTGTAAGTACATAAAAATTATAAACAATCCTATTTAGTCCCAAGTTTACGTAAACTTGCTTTAATTTTTTTTTTTGTTTAAAACTTAATTGGTTTCTATTTGGATTCCATAAACTGGAACTTGTATTTAATTTTTGTCTCCTCCAAACCCGCCTCCACTAGTGAATGTAAAATCAACCAATTCCTCGCTTCTTCCATTTTTTCCAGGTTTCTGTCCAATCAAAATTATCAACAAATTGCACCATATGCATATGCTACAAGATACAGTTTGAGAAACTCCAATTTTCAGCTTTCAACTACCTTAAAAATTCAATAACAAAATTCATACATTCAATACACAAAAAGTCAGTTTGCACCATTCATGTCAATACTTGCCATGAAATTCATAACAACACCAAAGCTGAAAAACATAACTACACTTCCAACCTGCTTATAATCACATAAATCTTTTCCAACATTGCACTCCACATCAAAACATAGAAGAATTAATTATAATTAATTTTGTTATTTCCACACCATTTATTTTCTTACAAAACAATCAAAAATTATGCCGACCATCATTTTTTCCATCTCATTCCACTCCACAAGATATACTTCATTCCACTCCCATTTATTACCACATGCATATGCATCGGCCCTACACAGGCAAGCTAGAAAGTTATCAGCCTGCACCTTGAATTCTACTACCTACACAAAAAATTCAGATTACCAACATTAATCTTTTGAGAAATAAATGTGTAAAATAATCACTTTCTCACATGCAAGTTGTCTAAAAAGACATTACCATCCATCTGACCTTAAAAAGTCATTGAGGTTGCATCGGTTGTGATCCATCCAACCCAAATATCATCTGCAAGGAGTAATATACCTATCTTAGTGTATTGTAAATTTTAATAGGTAAACAAAAAGATTGAAATCTTACGCTTTCTTGACTCCCGATCATTGATTTGCATCGCTGGGTGAGACTAATGTCAATAATTGGGCTGTCTTCAATAGGCTGTTAATAACATAACAAACATAAATGGTGCAAAATGAAGTACCAGCAATAACTGTATAACAAAAATATCACCGAAATAGGATAATAATATACCTGCATCACTCCAACATTGGACATATCTTCCTCTAAAGGGCCAAACAAATTCCTGCACATGTTCGGCAATGCTGTCTCTCCTCCCTCTCTCTAAAATAGTAACATCGGACATTCAAACAAGGCTGCATTAATTGGACTTTATAAAACCGCATAAAGACCTATATTTATTGTTGAATAGCTTATTAAAGTACCTGTTTACGTTTTCCCATTACTGGTGCTTTCTTCGCTTTCGCTTTAATTTTCCGAACCTCTTTTTCCATTATCGATGCTCTCCTGAGAGATGGTGATCTGCCTTTCCCTCTTACTACTAGCGGACTGAGTACTTTCGTTGATGCTGCAAATGTAGGATTATCTGGCATTGTACTAACAACATTGGAACCCATGCATGTTCTAGATGGAGGTTCTTGATGCTCACTATATCACTCAATCATTGCATGCAACTTCTGTGTTGCATCCTCAATATGTTTTTTTGAACTCGCTGCATGAGTAATCATCTTATAATATATATTCAATAGTGCTGAATATTTGTTAGCATCTGCCCGCTGTTCTCCTGCGTCATAACTACTGTCGATTAACGTGTACCTCCTCTTAATGTCCTTCCTCCATCTCTCTAAAATATATTGATTTGGCAGAGCTTTTATACCATTAGATTTAAATACAGCCAAAATATGCCGACACCCCTCATTTGAAATAACTCACACGAACACTTTGCAGCTGTATCCACCTCACTAAAGTCGACAGAATATGTAACTACCTTAGTGAAATCTTTGACATGAACTTCATCCTCTACCAGATACGTCTTTACTGCACCATCTCTCTTAACCAACTCTGGAGCTAGATCTATAAGACATTGAAGTTCTTGCTAAACTTCCCTGAATTTTGCATTTGTGTACAATTCTTGAAACTTTTTTTCGATCGGAGATCTAGATATCAAGGGAATGGTGACGCTAAATGAGTGGAAGTTAGCACTATTTTCATTCTCAATTTTCTTCTTCAATGCATTGTCAAACTGGTCGACAAACTCTTTCAAGTTTGTCTTAGCGTGAACATAACCATCAAAAAAAGCATTCATGCTTTCGCTCCGTTGTGTTGTACTCATCCCAGCCCAAAAAGAATCTTTTAAAAATGCCGGTATCCAATGCGAACGCTCAGTGTATAAACTTTGCAGCCAAGCATTCTCCTCCAAGCTGTAAGTGGTTATTAACTGCTCCCAAGAGCTTTCAAACTCTTCAACACTCTGGGTATCATACACGCATTTCATCAAGGTATTCTTCATCCCACTTTTGTAAGCAGCATAAGAGGAAAGCTTTTCAGGGACTTTTTTTAGTATATGCCACAAACAAAATCGATGTCTTGTTTTTGGAAAGACAATAGCAATAGCATTCTTCATTTCTCTGTCCTGATCTGTGATAATAGCTTTTGGAGCTATACCATCCATACACTGTAACCAGGTTTTGAATAACCACACAAACGTTGCCGTATCCTCAGTAGATATCAATCATGCTCCCAAAAGAATTGACTGGCCATGGTGGTTTAAACCAACAAATGGTGCAAATGGCATCCCATATCTATTCGTCAAATATGTGGTGTCAAATGTAACCACATCACCGAAATCTAAATAGGCTGCCCTACTACGGGGGTCTACCCAAAAGACATTCTTTAACCTCCCGTCGTCATCTAAATCCATTAATGCAAAGAATCCAGAATTCTTGTATTGCATCAGTAAAAAATAATCCCGAAGTGCTCCAGCACCACCAGCGCCAAGTTGTAGATGTCTTGACTTATTGATGTAATTCCGACAATCCTTTTCCAAAAACGGGAGGTTTTCAAAACCTCCCACGCCAACGACAAGAGATCCGAAACTCTTATTCAGTCGGATACCAGCCATATCGTTTGTATCTAGGACTCTTTTTACGGATTCACTAACTTGTCTATTACATCGATAGAAGCGAGATTTTTTGGGATTGAGGTCGTGGTTATGAATATTATGAACAATTGTCAACTGAAACTTTCCGTCAACTTTTAAGACATTAATCTTCGCCTTACACTCTGTCTTTCCTGTCGGACGTGGTCTGGCGACATTCAATATCCTATTACGGGCCTTCCCACCACGAGCACAACCAAGGGTGGCATATTTGACAGTTCCATCATCTCCCTTCTCAGTCCTTCTTGTCATCACCCCAAACCCAATACTCTTAGCATACTGCTTATAATAAGTCATTACTTCTTCAAAAGAATTAAACTCCATCTTTGATTTGGGCTCCTCAATCTTATCACCACACACTTCATCCTCTAAGTGTAATGTCTCGGCAATTCCATCCTCGGTTTCCACTTCATCTAGTCTATCTTCGTTACTTTCTTCAACTCTGGCGGAGGTACATGGGATATCAATTTCCATACAATCGGGTGTTTCTTCTATATCATCTCTTTCGCATGCGGCAGATCCAGTACTCATAACATGAGTTGGGTAACCAGCATTGTGCTTCAAGAAAAAAAAAAATTTATTTATGACACTAATCTATAAAAAAAAAACCAACTTATAAACGAAATCCAATAACACAATTGTATCACCTCTTCAATATTGCTTGGATATTGGAAGCCAACTGGCTGTTGCATATGAACTGGTGACCACGCAGGAAGTTCTCCATAGTAACCGTGCATGTGCATGTAATTTCTGAAGCTTAAAGAAGTTGATGGTATGCCCTAACATGTTATTACACAAGTTATTCATATACAAAATCCATAGATAACAACCCAACACAGTCCTACATATTTTGGAAAAATATGACACACCGTGGTCGGGAGATTTGAGCTAGAAGGTGTTAGCGGAGATTGGTGTTCTTCCCCTTTTTCCATGATGAGAAGAGATTAACTGTATAATTCCACAAAAGTAATTTAAACTACCCTTACGAGTGTGTACATCTTCAATGAAAATCAGGAAAATAAACAATACCAATTAATTGATCTAATTCCACAACATAAATTCTGCATCAGTGCCTATTAGCATTTTTCATAATTTGTGCGTGCATCATCTTTGCAAGTGACACCAGAATTAGGGCCACAA
>QGSO01000656.1:0-12500 GCA_011037825.1 Carya cathayensis
TCAAACCATGGGAGAAGTCGAAGAAATCCACTGGTGAGTCATTCACAAGATAGAGAATCGAATTGTAGAGATGCAAAACATTACCCATTTCTACCATTTCTCCCCAAAGCCACATCTTGCAAGTAAATAAAGTAGGAACTTCTAGTTGACGTGATCGTAGGATTTCTTCATGTCTAATTCGCAAAGCCCGGGTTCTCTAGATTTGAGTCGTCTGTCCAAAACTTCATTTGCAATTAAGACCGAATCTAGGATTTGTCTGCTTTTGACAAATGTCTTGTGTGGCTTTGAAATTAATTTTTCCATCACCGTATTCAATCAATTCGCTAACATTTTAGAAAGGATCTTGTAAACCCCATTTACAAGGCTATTGGGGCGATAGTCTCTAACATCCACGGATCCCCTTTTTTTGGGAATGACTGCTAGGAAAGTAGCATTAAGACTTTTTTCAAATCTGGCATCGGTATGAAAATCTTGAAAGATCCGCATAAGGTCGCCCTTGATCACTTCCCAACAAGCTTGGAAGACACCTATGGTAAAACCGTCAGGGCCTGGAGCCTTGTCACTAGCCATGCCACGGATCACTTTACACGCTTCATCATCTTCAAAAGGCCTCTCTAGCCACCCTTCGCATTGTTGATCTAATGCTGAAAACGTTAAACTATCCACTTTTGGTTGCCACGCGTGATGTTCATATAGGAGGTGGTGATAATACTGCGTGATGTGGTTCTTGATGACTAATTGATCCGATGACACTGCACCATCTACCCTTAACATATCAATAGTGTTATTCCTCCTACGAGAATTAGCCTCCCTATGGAAGAATTCCGTGCACTTGTCTCCCACCTTTAGCCATAGCGCTCTTGATTTTTGTCGCCAAGAGATCTCCTCCATCAATGTTACTCTTTTAAGTTTTGTGAGTACCTGGTTCTTGTAGGTTCTCTCGGATTTAGAGAGAGTTCTTGCCTTCTCACCCTCCAGCCCCTGTAGCTCCTCCAAGAGAGATTGCCTTTGTTGGATTGTTTTGGGTCGTGCCTCTTAGACTAGTGGATTTCATTGCAAGCTGGAGAGGTCTCCGTGGCAACTCATAAGTGGCATCAATCTGGAGAGTTGTTCCTATATGTATGCATTAGTGCATTTGGCGGGACAGAAATGATAGAAGCTTCAAAGACCGCAAAAGAATAATGGATGAGCTTAAAGTTTTTTTTAAAACATTATAAGGGTCGAGGCCATTGTTTGTAATGGGCTAAATGTCCATGATTTTCTCCTTTCAATTGTGAAACTTAATTAGGTAATTCTCATGTATACTCCCTGTGTACTTGGGTTTTGCCTACTTCTATGAATAAAACTTATTGATTACCTATAAAAAAACAGTTCTAGGTAAAAGTGCGTAATAAATATATGAAGAATGAAAAGAAATATATAAGGCAAATTGACAATTTGCATGCCAGTCAAGTGTAAATAGAACCATGTTTAATGGAAACGAAAATTATAATAAATATCATCCTAATTTAATTACATTATCAGGTTATTTACTTGAAATCAGTTTTAAAAAAGAAACCCCTAGGGGTTGGCTTTAGTGGTAAAGGACTTGGTCTTGGTGGTATGCTCCCTCTAAGTCTAAGGTTCAAATCCCTTTGGGTGCAAACAATTTCTAGGGGCCATCGGACTGGGGGAACTTTCCCTTGAATTATCCAAGGTGCACTTGCGGAAAACTCCTTGTTGAGGGCTTGTGCATCCCCGAAATTAGTATGGACTTTGTTTTCGGACACCCGGTGCCAATAAAAAAAAGTTTTAAAAAAGAATTAAATTATTCCTTTATTTTGCAGGTCCTGCCACCACCAAATGTAACCGGTGCCCTCCATATTGGTCATGCACTTACTGCTGCTGTAGAGGTACTGTGGTTGCCCAAAATTTATCTTTATGCTGTGCATACTCCATCTTCCATTTTGTTTTTGTCCTTTTTTTGTGTGAACCAATATACTGCATGCAGGATACCATTATTCGCTGGCGGAGAATGTCTGGATACAATACCTTGTGGGTCCCTGGGGTGGACCATGCTGGGATTGCCACGCAGGTTCTTCCTCCTTTACCAAGTTTTTTGGTTATCTTTTGATTCAATTTGATCTTTTATCTTATTATGCACATCTGTATTACTGAGTGAGATGTAGCTTTGAGAATGCCGGTTGCAATTTTTTTGGGTTTCATTTCTGTTTTTTTTTTTTTTGGGGGGGGGGGGGGGGTGGAACTCACATTACTCTGGCATGATGCCCTGAAAAGGCTCTCTGTGCATCAGCATATTTATCAGATGTTTGTCGTTCATGCCCCTCATGCACGTGATCATGTTTTAATCAAACAGTTTTTCCTCAGTGTGCATTCAACATTGGTGATACTAATTTTTTGCCCGAGCTTTGTAGCCTGTCCAGTGAAAGCTATATGGGGCCTCTGCAATCTGACCCATTATATGGCATAGATCAATCTGATGTGGCCTTGGACTTTGGTCAAGGAGAAGATCAGTTAATGGGTCAATACTGTCAGGCGTCAATTCAATCTGTCATATGCCTTTGCCTAGAAACAGCTGTGACTAATGTAGCCCGTGTTTAATGCTTTAATTACCCTTGCAATAAATCCATATTTGTGCTCAAGTTTGGTGGATGAGTTTGAATATTCTTTATATTTTTATCCATTTTATTGATTTAATATGTTAGATGCTTTTCTTCTCCTTCTTTTTTTCCCCTCAGGTTGTTGTGGAAAAGAAGATAATGCGTGAAAGCAAATTAACTAGGCATGATATCGGTCGCGAGAAATTTGTATCTGAAGTGAGTTCAAACTATCACTAGCCAATATTAGCTCCCTCTGAGCACAAAATAGACCCCTTCACAAATATCATGTTCATATATTGCTCGACCTATTCTAACCTTTATATATTCTGTTGGTTGGACTCTATTGAAATAAAAGGTCTGGAATTGGAAAAATAAGTATGGCGGAACCATTTTGCAACAGTTGCGTCGTTTGGGTGCCTCTTTAGATTGGTCTCGTGAGGTATGCATTTAATTTGTGTAACTAAGTTTTACTTGTTCTGGATAAAACATAGCATTCTTGATGAAGTACTTCAGTTTTTTTTTTTTGTTTTGTTTTCCAAATAGATTGACTCATAACTCATAAGTCTCATATTGTCCCTCAACCCCCCCCCCCCCCCCCCCACAACAAAAAAAAAAACTCAGTCTGTGATCTGCTACTTGTTCCTACTTTTCAGTGCTTTACAATGGATGAGAAAAGATCAAAGGCTGTGACTGAGGCTTTTGTTAGGCTTTACAAGGAAGGCCTTATTTATAGGTGAGATTAACATCTGGATAACATTCACATTTTCTTTAGCATGGCGGTCATACATGAATTTATAAAAATGGCTTTGTCCATAATTTGTGACATGTGATCTGCTTCTGAATTTTGTTTTGTTTCATCGCTTCCTTCACATTTCTTCTTCAAACTTTTGACCTCTATTTTGGTCCCAGATAACCTAGTAGAAATTTAAGCATCTGTTGGTCAATGTGATTTAAAAAGCTTCCTACTCGATAAGTAGCCTTTTATTGTATGTGATGTGTTAGCCAAGTTAGACATATCAAATTTAGTTGAAGGTTTTATTATGCATGTCATTCTTCATACTATTGTTAGCATCCCTGCATATAATTGTAATAAACAGTGGATATAATTTTTTTGATAAGTAATAGAGATTTTATTAATAAACGCAAAGGATGCATCCATTGTACACAGAAACTATGAAATAGGAAAACCCAAAATAAAAGATGGAACCAGTTCTCTAAGGTGATAAATCATCAATGAAAGATCTCAGATGCAATTTAACTGTTTTTAAGCAGAACTGAATCTTAAAATACCAGCATGAGAAAAATTATTGAATCAAAATTTAGGAAAATGGTCAACTTACAACTTTTTTATAACTCTATATTAATTGTACTTATAAAAAAAATGGAGGGTCCTTTTGTAAAATTAAAATTCATTTTTAATGAAGTGGCATGCTTGCATTGGTTGATTGTAAAATAGGTTGGAAATTAGTTGTAAAAGAGTTGTACGTGTATCACTTTCCAAAAACTTATCCACTTCATTATACATATTCTCCATTAGTCTTTGATATTTTCTAACAAACCACATCCCTACTACATAGGACCATAGACCAAAATACACCTGACAACCCCAACTAGCTAAGCGTTACTCTTACAAAAGAACTAGGTAAGTGTTCCTCTTATATGCTTCTTGTGTACTTGGGCTGTGCTTTTTGTGTTTATTAATAATCTTCAATTATTTACTTATCAAAAAAATAATAATCTTCGATTATTTATATATAAAAAATATGTGGTTCTGAAATTTACCTCATTTGAATGGGAACTGGCTTAATGTTTCTTGTCTGCTCAGTATTTTTTTCTTTTTATCAAATTGGACCTCAATATTCCTGCTGTAATTGCCCTTTTCTTTCACTTGTTTAATCTCATTTCTGATTTATTTGTGCTTCTATTTTTCTGCTGTTTGGAGTTTTAATGTTATATCTTCTTTTCTGCAGAGATCTTCGCCTAGTGAATTGGGATTGTGTGTTGCGGACTGCAATATCTGAAATTGAGGTAATTCATTTCCTGTAAGAGGCACGTTTATAGTGGATTCTTTTGTATTTGTTTATTAAAACTGTCTGTTAAATGGATTCTAAATTATTGTAGTTTTTGGTTCTGTAGGTAGACTATGTTGAGATCAAGGAAAGGACTCCACTAAAGGTTCCAGGATATGAGAAACCTGTGGAATTCGGTGTTTTAACTTCATTTGCCTACCCTTTGGAAGGTGAGCTGGGTGAGATTGTTGTGGCCACCACTAGGGTGGAGACTATGCTTGGAGATACTGCTATTGCTATACATCCGGATGACCCACGGTACAGTCATCTTCATGGAAAATTTGCCATTCATCCATTTAATGGACGAAAGCTTCCCATAGTTTGTGATGCAATTCTTGTTGATCCAAAGTTTGGGACTGGTGCTGTCAAGGTAAATATTTTTTAGGCTAAGTATGCTTACTTTAAAAGTTCTCTTTTGATTTTTTTTTGTTTCCAGGATGAAAAAACTCATTTCATTCATGATACTGCAGATTACCCCTGCTCATGACCCGAATGATTTTGAGGTTGGCAAGCGCCACAATCTTGAGTTCATCAACATTTTTACCGATGATGGAAAAATAAACAGCAATGGTGGGTCAGAGTTTGTAGGGTTGCCGCGTTTTAAAGCTCGAGAGGCAGTTACTGAAGCATTACAAAAGAAGGTATTAGTACTATAGTAGTCTGTACATGAGTTAATTCTCAAGTAACTGAGGCAATATAAAATTTTTTATTGTAGATGTGAAATCTTATTGATGAATCCCCGACCCCAAATATTTTTTAAAAATAATTTGAGTATCAATATTATGTTACTTATGACCCTCCAAATTAAAATTTTATCAAGAGGATATCAACCAAGTTAGGTTACATTCTTTGGTTCATGACTTTTGGAATTTTTTTGAAGAACTCTCTAGGTTTCAAACAACAATAAATTTGGTTCTTGGATTTTTCAATTTGAACCAAAATGGTTGTTTCATCTATCTGCTGCCAATAACCCTAGCAATGTTCCACTTCAGCCAATGAACTCCTCAGACCCACCAGCTAACTTCTGTGTTAATAAACTCTGTATTTCTTGCTATTTATGTATTCAGTCTTTCGTGCATGTTAATGTTGTCAATCAAGCTGCCTTAAACATGTAAAATTATTTCTGTAATTCATGCTATTTGTATGTCTTTTGTGTCTGTCAAATTTTTTTCACACTTTATGTTGCAGTGTGAGTTTAAGTTACATATATTCTTCATGTTTTACTACTTGTAAAGGCTGCCCAAGTTTAGTTTCTGGTCTTCATTCATGTACTCTTATTAACTACGAAATTTTGTTTATTTTTTCATCAATGACATAGGTCTTCTTTGCATTTAGGGCTTTTATAGAGGTGCTAAAAATAATGAGATGCGGCTGGGCGTTTGTTCAAGAACCAATGATGTTGTGGAGCCACTTATAAAACCTCAATGGTATGTTAGTTGCAATAGTTTGGGGAGGCAAGCTCTTGATGCTGTAATGGATGAAGAAAACAGGAGGATTGAGATCATCCCAAAACAGTATTCTGCTGACTGGAGAAGGTCAGATATTGTTTTACTTCACTTTGTAAATTTCAGATGGTCACATCATGAAGGAATAAATAAGCAAAATCCAAAAGGGCATGAAAAATTTTCAGAACATCACTCTGAAAGACACTGCAGAATGTGTCCCTAGCCTATCAGGCTTAGGTGCTGCTCTTTTATATGTCCTGTGTACTTGGGCTATGCCTCATTAATAAAATTTTTTATTTACTGATAAAAAAAGACTGCAGAATGTAATTTTGGTAATATTCTTAAAGACACTCCAGAACATTGCTCTGAAATAATATCCACCGATGTATCTTAGTTTCTTCTGGTTGATCTTATAATATGATATGATACAAACTGTTTGAAGAATGCGATTTTGGTAACAGTCCATAAAATATCTAGATTTTATTCAAGGAGACTTTTTTTTTTTTTTGGGCGCGGGGGGGGGGGGGGGGGGGGGACTTGATGGGTCTCTCTGACGTTGGATTCTAAATTTTTAATACGCCAGGCAATTTATGTTGATTTGTAACATATTAATTTTTTAAGTATCTTTTATAATTAATTTTTGAAGTAATTATTACTTATAAGTAGCTTTTTAAATAACTATAAAAAAGTAGCTTTTTAAATAATTATTTTTTATAAGTAATTTTAAATAATTATTTATAATTACAATTGAGTACTTCGGTTTTAAAAACATCACAGGTGGCTGGAAAACATTCGTGATTGGTGCATCTCAAGGCAACTTTGGTGGGGTCATCGTATTCCTGCATGGTATGCCTCACTGGAGGATGATGAGCTAAAGGAAGTTGGTGCTTACAATGACCACTGGGTGGTTGCAAGAAATGAGGAAGAGGCTCAGGAGGAGGCTAGCCGATTGTATAATGGGAGGAAGTTTCATTTAAGTCAAGATCCTGATGTGCTTGATACATGGTTTTCTTCTGGTCTTTTTCCATTGTCTGTTTTGGGCTGGCCTGATGATACTGAAGATCTGAAGACATTTTATCCAACTTCAGTTTTGGAAACTGGCCATGATATTCTCTTTTTCTGGGTTGCTCGCATGGTGATGCAAGGAATGAAATTGGGAGGTGATGTACCTTTTCGAAAGGTAAGTTAACATTATCCTATTATTTAGACCACAGCATGAACCTTTGACTAACATTCATATATTAAATTAGGACTGAATTATTTGTTAAATAAAAAATTTACGTAGACCTACTAGAGACTGTATTAAGGATAGGGATTTATTTGGATGGTTGTTACTTTGTCTGTATTATCATTTCAAGTTTCTAAATCATAAGTTCCACTGTTCCAATGAGCTCTAGCTCAAACCGTACCCCTCTTCCCTTAATTTTGACAAGACCTCTTCCATTAATCATAACAGGATTGAGGAGGTATGAGTTAAGATTCATCAGGTACATGTGAAATAATAATAATAATTATAATAAAAGATCATATCCACAAGGTGTGAGCGGGTGCATTATTTTGTCTTTTGAAATGATGGTACTGAAACTGGAAAGATCCTTATGGTGTGTCATACAACTCATTAACCTGGTGTTCATTATATGCTGTAAACTAATATTTGAATTTGCCTGAGGCTCTTACTGCAGCCACTGGGAAACTTCTGACAGACATCCTATTGTGTGTACTGTCCTTGATGCCAGAAAGATTAGTGTTTGGTATGGTTGAGGGGTATGCCAAGGAATATGAGTAGTTTCCCAATTTCAATCCGAAGCTAAAGCTTGTTCAAGGGTATGGAAGCCTTGACATGTTTAGTTGGTATTCAGTATATGCCATAAACTACATGTCTGAATTTGCCTGAGGCTCTTACTTCAGCCACTGATTCATTCTGGTTCGCTTGCTATCCTTGGTGCCAGAAAGATTTGGGGGCTACATACTTATCAAAAATAAAATAAAATAAATTGGGGGTTACTTCAAGTATAAGATTATTGTAAAATGAACAAAACAGTTCTCCCCCTCAGTTTTCACTTTATAACCCAAAAAACAATGGATAACAATTTCTCCTCTTTTTATATGGAATCATTAGTATGGTTGAGGGGTATGTATGCTAAAGGTAAAGGCAATTGGTGGTTATGGAGGCCTTAACATATTTATGTAATATATATCATGCATCCGGTGTACTTGGCTACACCGAGTTATGCAGCAGGCATAAGCTAAAGCTAGTTTCACTACATAGGCATTTATGCATATATGATAATTGTCTTTGGATTATATGACATCTTCTCCTTCCATCAACAAGAGGTGGAGGTTTAGGTCATGGGTTCAATCCTGTATGAATGCATGAACTGTGTTTACCCAAAAAGAGTACGAATGCATATATCCTTGGAACTTTTTATTATTTCCTATTCAGTGTGCATTTTCACGTGCAAATCTACTGCATAACTGAGGCGATATAGTCTGCTTGAATCACTTTGAACTATGCAGGTCTATTTGCACCCAATGATTCGTGATGCGCATGGGCGCAAGATGTCTAAGTCATTGGGAAATGTCATTGATCCACTTGAAGTAATAAATGGGATATCCCTGGATGGTCTTCATAAGAGGCTAGAGGAGGGTAACTTGGATCATAAAGAACTGGTTGTTGCCAAAGAGGGGCAGACAAAAGACTTTCCTAACGGTATTTCTGAGTGTGGTGCTGATGCTCTTCGCTTTGCCCTTATAGCTTACACTGCCCAGGTTCATTCTTGTACCCATCTCTCTTTGAACCATTTGTCTATTTCTTAATGATTTAGTGATGTGTGACTATTTTGTCTTGCAGTCAGATAGAATAAACTTGGATATCCTAAGAGTGGTTGGGTATCGTCAGTGGTGTAATAAATTGTGGAATGCTGTACGATTTGCCATGAGCAGGCTGGGAGATGATTATGTTCCACCCACAAATGTAAATCCGGATGTCTTGCCATTTAGCTGTCAGTGGATACTCTCTGTATTAAACAAAGCCATATCCAAAACTGTAGCTTCCCTGGAATCGTATGAGTTCTCAGATGCATCAAGTACAGTGTATTCTTGGTGGCAGTACCAACTGTGTGATGTTTTTATTGAAGCAATTAAGCCTTTCTTTGCTGGGAATGATCCAAAATTCGAGTCTGCAAGGAGTTTGGCTCGAGATACACTTTGGTTATGTCTTGACAATGGGTTGCGATTGCTTCATCCTTTTATGCCGTTTGTTACAGAAGAATTGTGGCAGCGCCTTCCTTCATCAAAGGACAGTGCAAGGATAGAATCTATTATGATATGCGAGTACCCATTGGCTGTTGAGGTTAGTTTAGCTTTTTAATTTGTGAGAGAAAATATAAGGCACTGTTAAGCTACAATTATTATATCCGACTACTGATTTAGAGGTCATGTAGCTTTTTAATTTGAAAGAGAAAATGAAGGCACACGTAAGGTGGACCATTAGATGGTTAACTAGAAGTGGGGTGGACCATTTATTACCTTACAGGAAGGCTGTTACTTGGACCAGAAGAACTTTGCTTGGTATATATATATACTTTCTAAGCATAGTAGTGCTACAGTTAACACTTTGGTAACTTTTGACATGTGATACTTTTCCTGATGATGAAGGGCTCTTCCCTCTATGCATCATATTTTTTTTAATTGCCGATAGAACGTAAGACAATTCAAATAAAGGTTAATTCTTCCTCATCTACAAATATCCAAATTTTGATGCCTAATACCCCATCGATAGTTCCAATTGTATAGGAACAATAATCAATTTTAGCTTGAATAGTTTGTAGAGGAACTCTCCATTTTCTGAAGGCAGCAAAAAATCTTCGCCGCATGTGGGTAGTTTTTTACAGGCTTTTTGGGTCATTAGGAGCTCTCTAATATGGGCTAGGTGTTTTCTTGTATACATCCAGTGTACATGGTTACTCCTATTGATATATATAATATTTTTACTTATAAAAAAAAAAGTATAGTTATGAATTTTTTCAGCCAATCTGTCTATTCCACAAATAAATAACAGTTATATCCATCAATATGTATGGTCTTAGACCGTCAATAATGACTTTTCTTTAGAGTTCAGCTACTTGATCGATCCACTTACTTCTATTATGTTAATCTTAATTAAACCCATGTTTGAATTGAAATTGAGATACTGCTGCAAGTTCTACCCCTCTGAATCAGATAGATTCATATCTGAAAGAGGTTTACAGTAAGTTCAAAAATTGACTATTTTTCCCTCTGTTAGAGGTGTTCCATTGATCAAATATGTGGTATATTTGCGTTTCTCCCATGCAACATGGCCACTTTTTCTTATTTTAGTATGCTGTGTAGGCTGTCTAAAAGTTTATGGAGGTAACTGTAATATTTTGTAGTTGGTATAATAAATGCTGACAATATTCTTCATGTTCCAGTGCTGGACAAATGAAAGGGTGGAGTATGAGATGGATCTTATAGATTCTGTTGTGAAATCTCTCAGGTCTCTTGCAAATGAAAGACGTGAAAGGTATATGGAATTGATCCTTTTTTTAGTTCTTTTTCATTGTTTTCCTAGCCTTTTGTTTGTTCTTTTGATCTTTATTTTCACCAGAGTGTTTATTGTTTCACCAAACCATGTTGCACAAAACGATTAATAGTGTTGCACAAGAAGAAATCAAAACTCTCACTGATTATTTTTTAAAGGAAGAAAAGTGGATAGTCTAGGGTGGAACCTAGGTTTTAGTATAAGCACTCCTACTGAGTTCTTTAATCTTGTATGCGACTTAAAATAATTTCCTCTCCAATGAAATTTTGTGGACAAATTTCTGAAAACAGATCAAGAAAAAAAGAATTCCAAAATAATCAAACAAAATGCCAAGGAAGTTCAAATTTTCTGTTTCATCTTCTTCTTTCTAAATTGTAAATCTAAGTAGTTTTCTCTTAAATATAGAGCTTAATTTGCCCGATTGAAAATTGCACATTTCAATAACTCTAATTCTTGCTATGGTGTTTCTGCACTTAGGCATCCAGCTTTTGTGCTCTGCCGAAGTGATGCAGTTGCGGAGATTATTAGCAGCCATCAACTGGAGATTACTACTCTTGCCAATTTATCGTCTTTGAAGGTACATCACTTACAATGCTTTTTAAAAAGTGTTATGAAGTTTGGCAGACTTCTTGGTTGTTCATTGGGTAAACTATACATTTTTTGTGAAGTGAAATAAAAAATGTCGGAGGCTTTACCACTGAGAGAGACCTTTGGCTCAACAGGATTAGGGTTTTAGTGCTGCATTGATGTTTGGATAGGTCCCTTTTTATTCCCAGCTGATTAGAGATCGTTTAAGTTAGTTTATTTTTTATTCTCATTATAAGGAGTAGTGGTGCTCATTTTGCGCTTCATGCATTTTAAAGCAGCAGTATTTTAGACCTCTTCCATTCTTTCCCATATAGTTTTGAATCATGCACGTGGTGCCTGGCCCATGGACGCTGATATTTTTTTTTTTGGCCCCCACTTTGTATTGCATATTTCCCCCTGTTGAAGCTTTTTGTGATCATATGTTCACATGTGGATCGATGTGTTAAATGCACATGATATTTTGTTCAACAATGGTATCTGTCCACGTATAGGCTATGAAAATTTTTTCATCGTCTCATTCTCTAAGATATACATACATTTACCTGGCCTATTTGCTGTTTGGCGCCCTATCAATTTTTCATGTTCAATGGAGATTAACGTTGAATTTTGTTATTTAAAACCATTTGGTTAAAACGCTTCTCATCTGCAAAATATCATTATACAGGTAATAAGTGAGAATGATGCTGCTCCAGTTGGATGTGCAGTATCGGTTGTAAATGAAAACGTTTCTGTTTATCTTGAGCTTCAGGGAACTCTTTCTCCTGAAGCAGAACTTGAAAAGATCAGGAAAAAGACGGACGAGATTCGGAAGTAAGATTCTAGCTGCAATTATTTATCTCACTTTTTTTTTTTCAATAAATTGGTGATGGATTTGAATTGGCTGTTTCAATTGATTGGTTGCTTTTCTGGTTTACCTTACGGGGGTTTCTGGATGAGTTTCAGTTACGTAAAAAGTAGAAAAATGATAAGAAATGATGTTCTATTTGGGATTGACACAAAAAGTTATTTTGATTTGAGGTTCAAAAGGGTTGAATACAGTAAAAATAGTAATAAAATAAGTTACATTTTGGATCCTTGCATATTTTTTGGTAGAATGCCCTTCCAGCTTCAGCTCGCTGATGGTGGTTAAATCTTGTTAATTTTGCAGGCAACACGAGAAGCTAACAAAGATGATGAATGCTTCTGGATACAAAGAAAAGGTGCCTTCGCACATTCATCAAGAGAATGTTGGAAAGCT
>QGSO01000656.1:32500-37500 GCA_011037825.1 Carya cathayensis
TACATTTTGTGCAACAGCCCTTCCTATCTGATAGAAAAGGATCCCATGATCCTGAACCGATCTTACCTGGGATCGCAAATCCCAAGTTTGTCTATGAAGAGCAGATCTAATTGTATTAGTGTCTATAATTGATTTCTTCTGTGTAATACTAATTGATAGGGCCTCATTGGTAAGTGCTACAAGATCTCGTGCACTGGAACCCATGGTTATAGACTCGAATCCATTAGTATGGAACATTTTCTTTTCCAAGTGAAATCCCCTAGTATAGGAAAGAGTGAAAAAGTGCTTTCGTTGTTGTGGAATAAGAAGCCTTCGTATTTTAATGCATGTATTTAATTTATTCGGGGCTATTAGAGCGGGATCCACTTTTTGGGGAATATGAGTCGAAGCAATAACAAGAATATTTCTAGTGGAACATCTTTCACAATCCCTGGAGAGAGAGTTCACCAATAGACCGAGGGCTAAGTAACTCGACTCATTCACATCAAGATCATGAATGTTTGGAATCCATATTATGCAAGGAGACATTGCTTTTGCTAATTCGAATTGAAGGGTGATATAAAATCGGTCTATTTCCAACATCATATCCATAGTTAGCGCATTCATCATAGTTAGAAGCTCCAGCTCCGTATCAAGTTCACGATCAATATCGTTACTAGCATCAATATCGTCACTATCATCAATATCGATATCATCAATAAAAAAACCTTTCGGCTTGTTATCCAGGAACTTGTTCAGAAATACTGTAATGAAAGGAACATAGGAGTTTGTCGCTAGGTATTTGACCAAATAGGATCGTCCAGTTCCTATAGAACCTATCACTAAAATACTCCTAGAGGGGGATAGGGCTAAGCGGAGCGAAAAGGGTTTTCCATGAGACGGGAAATGAAAACTATTAGCCCCACACGAAGTTTGTGAATAAGTGATTGTCTGATAATGAGCAAGGAATATCCGTCTTTCTGCTAAACAGGATGTATTGAACTCATAATTCATTAGATACTTTTTATGAATGTCAACTAAGTATCGTAAGTAAATTGTTCCCGGTTGTTCAATCATTTGATAACCAGAGTCATTCTTTGATAAATGATCACTATGAGTCAGACTCAATAGAATTTGATCAATCCTTTTTTCTGCCCTTAAGGTGGAGAACTGAACCAAGAATTCTCTTTCTTTATCATCAATCGAATCACTGTTCGCGACCCAGGATTCTATTTTATCATCAATCCAATCACCGCTCACGTTTTTTCTTTTTCTTATCAATGAATAGATCTCTTTACTTGTATGACTTAGATGTCTCGTATTTCTCGAAAAAGTGATTCGATTGATGGGATTTGGTATGATACTTATGAGATCGATGATATCGATGAAATTTATTTTCAAATCTTTCTTCTTAGAACGTATTGATTTGACCCCATAAGCGGGATCACCACCCCATAGCATGTTGCCGCCAGAACCCCGTATTTCTTCTAGACAATCTCCTAATTGTTCCAGAGCAACTAGAAAAAGATTCTTTAACCAGAAAGAATTCAGTTCAGATGTAGGATACCTATCCAGAAGTTTTCGCAACTCAATCATGTATGATGGAATCATCAAAGATTTGATCTTTTCGAACTCTGTCTGTAACTCACTATAGGCTCGGGAAACAAAGAGAAGATGTGTACGAACGATATATCCAGCAACAAGAAGAAGGAAAAGGATTGAATAGAGGACCTCACGAACATTTGGCGATCTCAGATGTGTCGATATCAATGATGACTCATTATTTCGATGAATCATTTCTTCGGACAGAAGAAGATTATGTAAAGACTTACTCGAAATCTCACTTATCAGATTCCTTTGTGGAAGACACAATTTTTTCTGAAGAATTCGCCATGATATATCTAATCCATGCATAATATCATGAAAAATGGATACAAATTTTTGACTGCTACTTAGTATCCGCAATAGGTCTGAAAAAGTATCTAAAAATATCAAATTTAGATATTTGTACCCTGTCGAAGTAAAGAACCATGGCATATATGTTTGGAATAGATTCCATTTTGAGAGAGTTGAAAAAGCACTATCTCGTTGAAAGGTTCTATCCATCTGCCCTTTGTCAACGCATTTTTTTAGGCAAAGACTCCGTTTTTTCCTCTGTAAATATTTCTCAGAACATGGAGTGTGAATCAAACCCATGTTTGAATTGAAATTGAGATACTGATGCAAGCTCTTCTCTTCTGAATCGGATAGATTCATATCTGAAAGAGTTTGACAATACGTTCTTTCAAAATTGACTCTTTGTCCCTCTATTAGAGGTGTTCCAGAAATGTCTGCAATCGAGTAAATAGCTCTACGAACTAATGGATCGGATCGAATTGGAAAATGGAAAGATTTGTACAAGTTATACCTTTCGTCACCACTTTGTGGAAAATCGTTAGATATGAATATGTTAGATACCTGTGACTCGATTGACGAAGGTGAAATAGTATCTCTCTCCAAAAAAGCATGTTTTTTTTTACCACCGCACGAAGAAAATGTTTTGTTGTGAATGAACAAGATAGTGAGGAATTGTCCATACGTAAACGTAAAATCAGAATTATTGAGACGGGCCTTTTCCACATAAAAAGGGAATCTTTTGTTACAATAGAAACAGAAGTGATGTGGATTATTCAAGAATCGAAGTCGATTTGCTTTAGAAAAAGAAGATATCAATGAACTTCTCTGAAATGGTTTCACGGGATTCAGCCAATTGTCTTGATCGTGGGATACGATTGAGAAATAGGCTGAATCCGTGTTATCAAAAGATTTCCTGCGATTCTTTCTAGTATGGAATGAGTCAATCATCCACTTTGGTATTTTATTGAACAAAAATGGTGATATTGTTCCTCCATTGATCAAGAATTTCGATTTTTGAGAAGTATTATGATCATCCAATAAAAAGGGTTTCAACTTTTTCAAATGAACGATTTGAAGACCTATTGATTCTAACAACTGATTGCAGAGTTGATCGTTCGGACCTTTCAATTCATAGATGTGGATCTCAGACCTATGAATAGGGATATTCTCGAAACTCACAAAGAAAAAAGGAAGTGAGTTAGACAAAAAGAGAAGTAACTTGGACAAAAAAAGAAGTAACTTGGACAAAAAGAAACGAAGTAACTTAGACAAAAAGAAACGAAGTGACTTAGACAAATCTTTTTTATCAATAACCTCAGACCAATCAATCGAATATTGATTAATACATAATTGATCGAACACTACTTGAAAACGGCTCTTCCGCTCAGAAACGAAATGTTCCAAATGCTCCTGGAAATTCTTGCTCCCATTGGACCATTTGTATCTATATGCATTAGGATCCCGATTTATGGATCTCTCGGTTTGAGAAAGAAAAATAAGAGGATCGAACCATTTCTTCTGACTCTTTTTCAAATTCGATAAATGTTGGTTGATCGTATCTTTCATTATAGTTCTATGATTCAGAGTATCATTTCCTATTAGATCCCTTTGAATTCCATATTCGAAGTTGCGATCAGGTCTCTTCATTAAAAAGAATCGATTCAATACATTTCTTATGTACCCATAGGGACTATATTGGAATTGGATTTGAATCATATTTCGGATCAATCTATATTGATTGACTGCCTCCATTATGTTGTTGCTAGCAAATACCACTCTTTTTTGATCTTCCAAATAATTCCCGCAGGAGATCCGGACCCAAATTTTTCTGAGCCTTCGATAAAAAGATTCATTTTCTTCATAAAAAATAGGAGGTAGAACCAATAAAGATTTCTTTTTTGATTCATCCCTGAAGTTGAAAACCTCCTTCAAGAATTGTCTTTGATCCAATCCGTAGGAATCAATAGAAAAGGCAAATCCCTTATGATACACCAGATCCGGCTCGGTTATTGATAGAGTGAATAGATCTGCCATTTCTTGAAATCTCTCTTCTGACTCGTGGCGTAACGTGTATCCCCCCCTGTTCCGGTCACGAACTAGATGAAATAAATCAAAAAATGGATTTTTGTTCAAGAATGAAATCTTATTGGAACTGTCCATATCCAGTTCATCCTTCGGAACCATATCACATCCCGGATCTGATGAAATAGGATGAATTGAGACGGTATTTTGTAAATAAGTAATTATCTTGAATATATTAACTATTTCTTTCTTTTCCGATCGCCTGGAAGGAACAAAAGAAACATCTTGTTCTTTCTTCAACAATTTCTGATCTCTAATGGACCTCTCAGTAGGATTCGAACCCAGATGAAGTTCTGACCATCTGTCAGAGAAAAAAGAACGAATGGATCTTGTAGGATTCCCAAGAAATTCTTCGCTTTCTTCCGGAAGCAGATGATTATTCATTCGCTTCTCACGTTCCGTGAATAGCCGGGGCATTGAGGAATAGCCAGAAAGGTATTTAGGGAATCGGTCTGATTCTATCTCTCTTCCTTCCGTTTGAATAAAGGAAGGATCCAAAAGAATCGATCTTTCTTTTAGTTGTTGAATCTCTCTTTGATTGATCAATGTGTGATAGTGATATTCCGAATCCTCATTACTAATGGAATCGAAAGGATCTATGAATTGATCAGAAGATCCGTTCAATTGGCTAGAATCCGTTACTTGAACGAAACTAGATCTTGTAGAATCATATTGAATATTTGACGATACGTTTCGTACCTTGCTAAAAAATCTATCCTTGTTTACCAACCACACATTGTCTAACCAAATCCAATTCTCTCTCGATATTTTCCTAAAAAAATCCGATTCGTGCGGATTCTTCCCCCAACTAACGAAGAGATCTTGGTGGAATTGCCACATATGAAATTGAGCACAATTTTGCAAAGAAATAGCCCACTTGTTTCTCGAGAAGAGATGGGAAACATGCTCAATATCATTTGATTGAATAGTTGACCCAGCTCCTTGTTGTTTGCAGAAACCCTCCACTTCAATTGGTATTTTTTCACGAAAAGCAAACATGAGATAACAAATCCAGTCTTTCACTAAGATTTCGAATAGCTGTC
>QGSO01000656.1:42500-59396 GCA_011037825.1 Carya cathayensis
AGTCAATAAAGACTGAGAAAATTTACTCACGAACACATTTCATTTTCATTGGGAGCTCCATTGTCGAATTCAGGCCTAACCATTAATTGAGAAGTGATGGGAACGACGGAACCTGTGGATGCATAAGATTCTATTGAAAACGAATCCTAATGCTTCCCTGGGTAGGATGGCGGAACAAACCCGGGACCAATCCACTTTTATTCAGAGATCTCCTGGGATAAACAACAAACTTAATATAGATATTGAAAGAGTAAATATTCGCCGGCGAATACTTTTTTTTTAATAAAAGTAATAAAAAACAAAAATTAAAAAGATAAAAGAAAATAAGGATTTGTTAGAATATTCTAACAAAAACGACATTCGAGATGATGATATTACGTTACGTTATTTTTAAATAAATAGAATTAATCTTGGATTCCATTTCGAAAAAGACATACACAAATTTAGAAGAGATCAGATGAAATTGAATATCATGATTAATAGAATTAATCATTAACTATATCTTAATACAAGCTTTTTTAGTCCTTTTATTCGCGAGGAGCTGGATGAGAAGAAACTCTCACGTTCAGTTCTGTAGTAGAGATGGAATTTCTAATTTAGAACCATCAACTATAACCCAAAAAGAACCAGATTTCGTAAACAACATCGAGGAAGACTAAAAGGAATATCTTCTCGTGGGAATCGTATTTGTTTTGGCAGATATGCTCTTCAAACACTTGAACCCGCTTGGATCACATCTAGACAAATAGAAGCAGGGCGACGCGCAATGACACGAAATGTACGACGTGGTGGAAAAATTTGGGTACGTATATTTCCAGACAAACCAGTTACAGTAAGACCTGCGGAAACGCGTATGGGTTCTGGGAAAGGATCCCCTGAGTATTGGGTAGCTGTGGTTAAACCAGGTAAAATCCTTTATGAAATGGGTGGTGTACCCGAAAATATAGCAAGAAAAGCTATTTCAATAGCGGCATCAAAAATGCCTATAAAAACCCAATTCATTATTTCTGAATAGGAATATATAATGAAAAAACTAAATAACATTTAAGGGTAAAAAGATTATAAGTTTTCTTTTTTTGACAAACAATATTTTTTTACTTCGTCCTTTGCATTAAAAGAAGAGATACAAAAAAAATGATATGATTCAACCACAAACCTATTTGAATGTAGCAGACAACAGCGGGGCTAGAGAATTGATGTGTATTCGAATCATAGGAGCTAGTAATCGACGATATGCTCATATTGGTGACGTTATTGTTGCTGTAATCAAGGAAGCAATACCAAATACACCTTTAGAAAAATCTGAAGTGATCAGAGCTGTAATTGTACGTACTTGTAAAGAACTCAAACGTGACAATGCTATGATACTACGATATGATGACAATGCTGCGGTTGTTATTGATCAAGAAGGAAATCCCAAAGGAACTAGAATTTTTGGTGCGATCGCACGGGAATTGAGACAGTTAAATTTCACTAAAATAGTTTCATTAGCACCTGAAGTACTATAAGTATAATAAAGATGAGACCCTAATATAGTTATAGCATTTGAATAAAATATGAATAAAATAGATAAAATTAGATAAAATGAATTAGTAGATTTTTCTCACGCATATATCTTTAACAATTCATAAAAAAAATATATAAAGAAAAAAACATGTTGATCATATCAAAATTCGGGGGCAACAATAATTTTAGTTTATCATGGGTAAAGACACTATTGCTGATATAATAACTTCTATACGAAACGCTGACATGAATAGAAAAGGAACGGTTCGAATACCATCTACTAACATCACCGAAAACCTTGTTAAAATACTGTTAAGAGAAGGTTTTATTGAAAACGTGAGGAAACATCAGGAAAGCAACAAATATTTTTTGATTTTAACCCTAAGACATAGACGAAATAAGAAAGAATCCTACAAAACGATTTTAAATTTAAAGAGAATAAGTCGACCGGGTCTACGAATCTATTCTAACTCTCAACGAATTCCACGAATTTTAGGCGGAATAGGAATTGTAATCCTTTCGACTTCTCAAGGTATAATGACAGACCGAGAAGCTCGACTAAAAAGAATCGGCGGAGAAATTTTGTGTTATATATGGTAATCCTTCTAATATAAAAATTAGATATCTGTAACTTACAATTTGTGAAAAAAGGGGGTTGTGTAATACCACCCCTGTTCAAAAAAGTTTCGGATGTTTTACTTCGAATGAAATTAAAGAAAAAATGAATTAATAAAAGTTTTCTTTCTTAATCACTTCCGAACGGCATGGTTCGATTTTGTTTAGATACTAAAGATTTTTTTTCGTTCATGCTTCTGAAAGGATTCGACATATTTTTGTATAGGTATACCTATAGGATAAAAAGGTAAAATTTTGAGTAAGTTCTTAAGTATAAGTTAATAAGGGGACAGCCATTTTCTAGACTCCATAATAAGTATTCAAATGAGTAAGTGTTTTTTCAATTTCAACCATTCCTTTCACGAAGATACAATTCAAGATTCAAAAATATCAAGAAACCTTTTTTTCGTCCACCAATAAATATATTCACAGAATTAAGGAATAACAACTATGAAAATAAGGGCTTCCGTTCGTAAAATTTGTGAAAAGTGTCGACTAATCCGCAGGAGGGGACGAATTATAGTAATTTGTTCCAACCCGAGGCATAAACAAAGACAAGGATAATCTTACTAAAGGAACTAAAGTAAAAGAAAAGGCACTTCCAAAGAGTTGGAAAAAAGGGTCTATTTTGACCTGAAATGGATATATCCATATATTTCTTGTGAAATGAAAAAAAATGGCAAAACCTATATTAAGAATTGGTTCGCGTAAAAATACACGTAGTGGTTCACGTAAAAATGTACGTAGAATACCAAAGGGAGTTATTCATGTTCAAGCAAGTTTCAACAATACCATTGTAACCGTTACAGATGTACGGGGTCGGGTGATTTCTTGGTCCTCCGCAGGTACTTGTGGATTCCGGGGTACAAGAAGAGGAACACCCTTTGCTGCCCAAACCGCAGCAGGAAATGCTATTCGAGCAGTAGTGGATCAAGGTATGCAACGAGCTGAAGTAAGGATAAAAGGCCCTGGACTCGGAAGAGATGCGGCATTACGAGCTATTCGTAGAAGCGGTATACTTTTAAGTTTCGTACGAGATGTAACCCCTATGCCACATAATGGTTGTAGACCCCCTAAAAAAAGACGTGTATAGAACTAAAAAAAGGCTAAAAGGGTTTCAAGAGAAATAAACGATTCAACGATCTGATCAAATAAAATTACTATGGTTCGAGAGAAAGTCAAAGTATCTACTCGGACACTACAGTGGAAGTGTGTTGAATCAAAAAGAGACAGTAAGCGTCTTTATTATGGACGCTTTATTCTGTCTCCACTTATGAAAGGCCAAGCCGACACAATAGGCATTGCGATGCGAAGAGCTTTACTTGGCGAAATAGAAGGAACATGTATTACACGTGCAAAATCTGAGAACATACCACATGACTATTCTAACATAGCAGGTATTCAAGAATCAGTACATGAAATTTTAATGAATTTGAACGAGATTGTATTAAGAAGTAATCTATATGGAACGCGCAACGCGCTTATTTGTGTCCAAGGTCCTGGATATATAACTGCTCGAGACATTATTTTACCGCCCGCTGTGGAAATCATTGATAATACACAGCATATAGCTACCTTAACAGAACCAATAGATTTGTGTATTGAATTAAAAATTGAGAGGAATCGCGGATATAGTCTAAAAATGTCAAATAACTTTGAAGACAGAAGTTATCCTATCGATGCTGTATTCATGCCTGTTGAAAATGCCAATCATAGTATTCATTCTTATGGGAATGGGAATGAAAAACAAGAGATTCTTTTTCTAGAAATATGGACAAATGGAAGTTTAACTCCTAAAGAAGCACTTCATCAAGCCTCCCGGAATTTGATTAATTTATTTATTCCTTTTCTACATGTAGAAGAAGAAACGTTCTATTTAGAGAACAATCAACATCAAGTTACTTTACCCTTTTTTCCTTTTCATAATCGATTAGTTAACCTAAGAAAAAAAAAAAAAACAAAAGAACTAGCCTTTCAATATATTTTTATTGACCAATTAGAATTGCCTCCCAGAATCTACAATTGTCTCAAAAAATCCAATATACATACATTATTGGACCTTTTGAATAACAGTCAAGAAGACCTTATCAAAATTGAACATTTTCACGTAGAAGATGTAAAAAAGATATTAGACATTCTAGAAAAAAAATAGAAAAAACATTTCAAAAAAAATTGACTAAGACTAAAAAGTCAATTTGAAATTGAAATGGATTTTCAAATTTCAACGTAATTTCTATTTTCCAGTCGAACCCATTTTAATTAATTAATTAAATTAATTAGAATTAGATATGTATCTAGGGAGAATTCATTTGGAAATGACTACTCCCTAGATACCTCCCTAGATACCCACGTCGTTTATTTTACAATTGAATAAATTGAATTAAAAAAGACCTAAAGTTAGAGATTTATCAATCGGTAATGTTGCTCCAATACCTAACCACAGGGCCGCCGCGGTGCCAATCAAAAAGACGGTTGTCGCTACTGGACGACGAAATGGATTTTGAAACTTATTAACATTTTCCAAAAAGGGTACGGTTAATAATCCCGCTGGTACTGAAACCATTAAAAGAACACCCAATAATTTGTTAGGCACTGTACGAAGTATTTGAAATACAGGAAAGAAATACCATTCAGGTAATATTTCCAAAGGAGTTGCAAAAGGATCCGCAGGTTCACCAATCATTGATGGTTCTAAAACCGCTAAGCCTACGTTACAGGCAATGGTACCAAGAATAACTACTGGAAAAATATATAAAAGGTCGTTGGGCCATGCGGGTTCCCCGTAATAATTGTGACCCATACCTTTAGCTAATTTAGCTCGTAATACAGGATCATTCAAATCTGGTTTTTTTGTTATTGGGATAGGTGAATTCTTATGGATCCATCCCCCGAGGGAACCGGACATGATAATTTTTTATCATCCGGCTCGAGCAAGAATTAACCAAACTAAATGAATACATACAAAAAATATAATTTAATATGTAAAAATTAATTATCCGATTCCAAAGTTATTGCAACTAAAGATTCAAGAAATTCCATTCTTACAGGTAAATGCTCAACACCCACGTAAGCTTAAAAAGTTTATCATGATTAAGTGCTTTCTGGGTCGTCTCATACCTTATAAATTCGTCCTTAATCTCAACAATTATATCGAGATTTTTCAAATACAAAGGATTTACTTGTTACTAATGGAGTCTACCCTCTACTCTTCATTAGATCCTGTATTCACTCCGATAGTATCATAAATCGAGTCGATGCAGAGAAAATGAATGCATTTACATACTATTACTATTAATAATTATTTTCTTTTTTTTTTTTAGTCCAAAATAACTAAAAACATAATCAGGATTTTGTTCCATCCCTTAATCTACTGGATTTTACGGAGCCCACTCATCCACGACAGCGTCGGGTACGATCATAGAAAAGATTCTCTTCAAGTGAACCAGCCTATCCCCTGTATGGGGCTTACACAGTGGTTGGAACAAAGACACATTTGGTTGTGAATTCCAATGTAGCAGATAAAGTAATATTTCTGCACGGCCCGATCAATAGTTCAAGTCACACACTCCCATAATCCATTATCTCTTCATAGAATTCCCTTCAACTTTTTATGTCAAAAAAATAATAAAATATTGTGGAGTTGAAGGGAAATATCCAAATACATGTTTTATTTTTTTAATAATCCATATTTATAGCAATAAAATACTATCGTTCCTTCACCAAGTAATAAGTAAGTACAAATACCTAGAATCTATATTATTTATAAGGGACCAGAAATACCTTGCTTACGTATCATTAGGAAATGCATTAACATAAAGACGGCCGTAAGAAGAGGTAATACAAAAGTGTGTAAACTATAAAAACGAGTCAAAGTGGATTGTCCAACACTAGCACTTCCGCGTAATAATTCTACAAGAGGTGATCCTATTACCGGAATAGCGTCAGGTACACCTGTTACAATTTTGACCGCCCAATAACCAATTTGATCCCAAGGTAAAGAATAACCTGTTACACCAAAAGATGCGGTCAATACACCCAGAACCACACCAGTAACCCAAGTTAATTCGCGAGGTTTTTTAAAACCACCGGTGAGGTATACACGAAATACGTGCAGGATCATCATTAGGACCATCATACTTGCCGACCATCGATGAACTGATCGGATTAACCAACCAAAGTTAGCTTCAGTCATTATATATTGAACAGAAGCAAAAGCTTCAGTAACGGTTGGACGGTAATAAAAAGTCATAGCAAATCCCGTAGCTACTTGTACTAAAAAACAAGTAAGGGTAATTCCGCCTAGACAATAAAATATGTTGACATGCGGAGGAACATATTTACTAGTTATATCATCTGCAATCGCCTGAATCTCAAGACGTTCTTCGAACCAATCATAAACTTTATTGAGATAGGTAAACCAAGGTTACTCCCCCTCCAAGAACTGTATATGAGAATTTCATCTCGTACAGCTCAAACAAAAAAAGACCCAAATACTGATTGAAACAGATATGGAATATAAAGTTTTAAACTTGTCTCTCATTCAATATTATTTTTTATTATTTAAAGATATGAAAGAGTCAAAATGCGAAAGCTCGTCTTTGTGGTTAAATGCCAAAAAATCAAGTAAGCTCATTCGTCTTTATGTTGTGTTGATCGTTACAGGCCTCTTGAATCTTCTAGATTACCTATCTTTATTGTCTTTTTTTATTTGGTATTTGTATGGAACGGGGACAGGGATTTCTTCTTGTTTTCTTTATTATTGATAGGAATTCTCTTGTTAAGACCCTACTTAACTAATCAATTGAAACCTCAGATTCATACGAGAACCACGATAATTTAATGAAACCTTCAAAGTCCAAAGTTCACTGAGTGAGAACCATTGGATCATCACTTATTCAATAAAAAAAAAGCTATAATGACTAAAAACATAAAATACAAAGAAGCGTTTGTCCTTTGATCCAAATAAGAGTTTAAAAGCAGAAAATTTTTTTGATTTATTAAAGTTTATAAGATAGAACGGAAAGAAGTCCGGCTACGAGGTTTGAGTATTTAAGTATGAATCATAGTTCGAATACTTTGTGATCTATTTGATCTATTTCGTGCTCCAGATACTCGAATGAATATCCGACGAAGTAAAACCATCTTGATAAAGATGACAGACCCCATTCTCTGTACTATCCATAGGGTCAATTCTAACAAGTCACACACTCATATTCCGGAAATATACAATGCAGAAAAAAATTTCGCGGTCGAACTACCAAAGGAGAATAGGCTAAAATTGTTAGACCTGCATACTTTACTTTTTTGTATCGAGCTAAAAGCTAGAACTTCAAGATTCTTCTCAGTCTAATTCACTGAAATTCCATCCAGTAGAACAGAAGAATTATAAATCTCCAAAATAATAGATAGGAATACCGCAAATAGAGCCATTGCAACACCCATCAAAGGGGTCGTTCCCCATCCGGGAGCTACTTTACCATATTCGGAATTCAATGGTTTCAATAACTTCCCTACAGTAGTGCTTCTTGGACCAGATCTAGAACTATCTTCAACAGTTTGTGTAGCCATAAATCTTATTTTGTATTCATTACGATCTGTTGACTTTGTATACCATTCCGTTGTAAATAAATGATCTTAGCATAGATCCGGTGTGGTCTTTCAATTCTATAATAATGGAAACAGCAACCCTAGTCGCCATCTTTATATCTGGGTTACTTGTAAGTTTTACTGGGTATGCTCTATATACTGCCTTTGGGCAACCCTCTCAACAACTAAGAGATCCATTCGAGGAACACGGGGACTAGTTAACGTAATCAGCCTCCAAATATTTGGAGGCTGATTACGTTAATGAAGATAATGAAAAATTATTTCATTTTTTAGTTGAAATTTTAGGTGGTTCCCGAAAAAAAATAGCGAAAAAAATTATCCCTAAAGTGGATACTAAGAGAAATGTATAAACCAATGCTTCCATAAATTTGATCGTGGTTTACAATTATAGCTTTCATACCTGTTTTGTTTACGTTTTGTTTACTTGGGAGGATAAAGAAAGAAAAAGAGTCAAAGAAACGGCAGCGATTTAAATAAAGATTCCTACAGTACCCTACCTATTAAATAAAATAACAAACAGAAACTAGAAGAAAAAAAGCAATGTTGCATCAGACTGCTTGTCGTTTTGTAGTTGGATCTCCAAGTTTTTGGAATGCCCCGAATTCCACTTGAGCATCCAAATCTGGATCAATACCAGCAAAAACATCTCTGAAGAGGGTTCTAGCACCATGCCAAATGTGTCCAAAGAAGAAAAGTAGAGCAAACGAAGCATGTCCAAACGTAAACCAACCTCTTGGGCTGCTACGAAAAACACCATCAGATTTCAAAGTCGCACGATCTAATTCAAAAATCTCACCCAATTGAGCCCGTCTAGCATATTTTTTCACAGTTGCGGGATCACTATAACTCACTCCATTGAGTTCACCACCATAAAACTCAACAGTTACACCTACTTGTTCGACACTATATTTTGATTCTGCCCTTCTAAACGGGACGTCAGCTCTAACAATTCCGTCTCCGTCTACCAAAACTACCGGAAAAGTTTCAAAAAAAGTAGGCATGCGGCGTACAAAAAGTTCACGCCCTTCTTTATTTCTAAAGACGGGGTGGCCTAACCATCCAACAGCTATTCCATCCCCATTGTCCATTGAACCCGCTCGGAATAACCCCCCTTTTGCTGGATTATTACCAATATAATCATAAAAAGCTAATTTTTCAGGAATTTTCGCCCAAGCTTCTGATAAACTTTGATTTTCAGCCAGTCCAGCACTAACTCTTCGATATATTTCTTGTTGAAAGTATCCCTGATCCCATTGATAACGAGTAGGACCAAATAATTCGATGGGAGTAGTTGCAGAACCATACCACATAGTTCCAGCAACAACAAAAGCTGCAAAAAAGACAGCAGCAATACTACTGGAAAGGACGGTTTCAATATTGCCCATACGTAATCCTTTGTATAGACGTTGAGGCGGACGAACACTAAGATGGAATAGGCCCGCTAATATACCCAACGTCCCTGCTGCAATATGATGAGAGGCTATTCCTCCCGGAACAAAAGGGTCAAAACCCTCCACGCCCCACGCCGGGTTTACGGGTTGTACCTTTCCGGTTAGTCCATAAGGGTCGGATACCCATATTCCAGGACCATATAATCCTGTTACATGAAATGCGCCAAAACCGAAGCAAGCCACTCCTGAAAGAAATAAATGAATTCCAAAAATCTTGGGCAAATCCAAAGAAGGTTTTCCTGTACGTTCATCACAAAAAATTTCTAGATCCCAATATACCCAATGCCAAATAGCTGCCAAGAAGCACAAACCAGAAAACACTATATGTGCTCCGGCTACCCCTTCGTAACTCCAAAGACCCGGATTCGTTATAGTCCCCCCTGTAATATTCCAACCGCCCCAAGAATTGGTTATTCCTAAACGAGTCATGAAAGGTATAACGAACATACCTTGTCTCCACATTGGATCAAGAACGGGGTCGGAGGGATCAAAAACTGCTAATTCATATAGAGCCATCGAACCAGCCCAACCAGCAACTAGAGCAGTATGCATTATATGAACAGCAAGTAAACGACCGGGATCATTCAATACAACAGTATGAACACGATACCAAGGCAAACCCATGGAAATACCCCTTTATCAACGAAAAATAGACACTATGTAACTTTATTGCATTGGAAAAAACTATGCTACGTACCCCCCCTTTTTAGGTAATTATTTCGGAGAAAGGATTAATATTTGTTCTATTCTGTTAGTAATAATGGAACAATTCAATTCATAGAAAAAAAGGGAAGCGGATCTATTCTATATCCGATAAGTACCAATATGCAATGGGGGTTAATCCTATTTTCTATGAACCAAGATAGCTATTGTTGTTGATCATTCAGAAGCCCGTTCGTAAAAAATTTCCTTTAGTTTTATTCATTCTCTCTTACTTTACTTTTATTTTATATTTTATTTTAGCTTATTCAACTTATGTATTAAATATCATTAATTTAAATATGATTAATAAAGTAGGAAAAAAGGATAATAGTATTAAAAAACGAAACCCCAATTTTACGTTTCCACATCAAAGTGAAATAGAGAACTTCATTCTCTTTTTTTTTCATTTCATGCCTATTGGCGTTCCAAAAGTACCTTTTCGAAGTCCTGGAGAAGGAGATACATCTTGGGTTGACATATAGTGCGACTTGTCAGATATATCGGGCTATATGGGATTTCCCCATTTTCTCCCTCGATCGAGATATCCTCTGTTTCGCTCAAAAAGATTGATTGAATTATCAAAAATTTGGAGCGTGAAATGCAATTATATTTATTTTGTTTTTTTTTTTGGGGGGGGGGTATCCAGATTAATATTATCAATTAGAATAATTTATGGTTTAGAATACTTTATAGTTGTCTCGGTTGGACCAATAAAATGAAGTATCCAGGCTCCGTTTACAAAAAACCCAATTGGTAATATATCTATGATTACTATCTTTATCATATTCTATTTTTAATTTATAAACAGGAGTGATCTTAAACTGTTTAATCAATCGAGTAATATAATGAATACATTAAATATTTGGCAGAAGACATGACATAAAATAAATTGAAAAATAAGAAAGCCATATCAAAAAGACTTGGTATTGGGACATTTGTCCTATATGTGCAAATAAAAATAGGGCCGATCTTTACTTGACTTGGAGTAGAACATAAACCTAACAAAATTGAAGAAACCCATTCCGGAACAAGAAAATGACATCGTGATTTGTATTCAATCTCGATGAAACAATACATCAATGAGAAGTTCGTTCGATAAATTTAGTCAATTACTTTTCTATTTTTTGATATTTATAGGTAAAGTAAACAGACCAAAACGAATCTTTCTTGAAAAAGAAAAATGGAATCAAAAAAGTCCTTTGTTAGAAGGAGTCCAAAAGAATGCGGGCTGTAATCTACACATTGATTCTTTTTTTCGCGATTTTTGATAACCTGTATGCATCAAAAGGTGCGCGTATGGTTCCTAAAGATACAATTTTATCCTAATCAACCGACTTTATCGAGAAAGATTACTTTTTTTAGGCCAAGAGGTTGATAGCGAGATCTCGAATCAACTTATTGGTCTTATGGTATATCTTAGTATAGAGGATGATACCAAAGATCTGTATTTGTTTATAAACTCTCCCGGGGGGTGGGTAATACCCGGAGTAGCTATTTATGATACTATGCAATTTGTAGGACCAGATGTACAGACAATATGCATGGGATTAGCCGCTTCAATGGGATCTTTTATTCTGGTCGGAGGAGAAATTACCAAACGTCTAGCATTCCCTCATGCTCGGCGCCAATGAGTTTTGTATTTGAGAGAAAAAAGAAGACTATGCCTTCGCCATATGAAATATGACTATTAAGTAATAATAGCATGGCATTTTGAATTCGATATGAGAAAAAAAACCATTAGATTATATATCGAAAGAGTAGTATGAGATAAGGGGCATTTCCGATTTTATCTGATCTATCGGAAGCCTATTGCAGCGTCACAAACTGTTTTGTTTTCACCCCAGAAGACAGACTAATTATGTTATGAAAGAATAAAAAAAAAAAAGAAACTTTGGGATTGTTGAATAAAAGACTAAATAAATATCTATATAAATATAAAGCAACGGAGCCATCATAGTATTTTTTAACTACTCCAAAATAAAAAAAAAAAGGAAGGATGATTATTGGATTATTTATCGATCTGGGTCTAGTATGATAGACCCTATATTTTCTGTTTCTTCGATGGGAGGGAAAAGTGAATTCCATTGTAGAGCCGTATGCAATGCGCAAAAGATAACGATGCCCGTACGGTTGTTCAATTCTATCTTGTTTTTCGTAGTATTTATTATTCTTTATTTGATTTGTTCTCTTTGATTTATCTTCGAGATAGAAGAACCATTTTTTATGTTATATAATCAGGGTAATGATCCATCAACCTGCTAGTTCTTTTTATGAGGCACAAACGGGAGAATTTATCCAGGAAGCGGAAGAACTGCTGAAGTTACGCGAAACCATCACAAGGGTTTATGTACAAAGAACGGGCAAACCTTTATGGGTTGTATCCGAAGACATGGAAAGAGATGTTTTTATGTCAGCAACAGAAGCCCAAGCTCATGGAATTGTTGATCTTGTAGCGGTAGAATAAAAAATAACAAGGATGTCACGAAAATACGCAATTCAAAATCTTATCTTCTTACCTACCGGGGTTTGATATAGTATTATATTAATTAATCTATTAATATAGAATTATCAATATAGAAGTAATTCCTAATCATCCGGTTAGGATCGATCTAAACCGATTCATTATGTATACGAGTCAACATGCCAACTATTAAACAACTTATTAGAAAGACACGACAGCCAATCAGAAATGTCACGAAATCCCCCGCCCTTGGGGGATGCCCTCAGCGAGAGGAACATGTACTAGGGTGTATGTGTGCTCTTCAGAGCATGGACTGGGACAAAAGAACCCATTTTTCCATATCAATGATCAGTACCAATAAATAGGATAAAATGGAAGAAATCCATTACTATATAAAAAGAATCTATCATATTTTTCTATTGTTATACAAATTTTATGGTTTCTATTGGTGTAAATCGTAAATCCAAGCGTCTCAATTTTCAATTTAAGATGAAAAAGAATTTCCCATTGGTAGCAAATGGTTATCCATTAAGCAGGGAAAATATTATTTAAATTAAAAGGCAAAAAGATTATGCCCTTACTCTTGCAACAACGGACTAACAGGGTCAGCTACACAGCTAATCTTCATAATTAAATATCGTTACTGTATAGGTAGATCTCGTTGTGAAAGACTGATTACTGGATAATTCATAGGTAGAGCCAAAGAGTGTAAACTGTACAAGTTAACAATAGCATTGATTAAATGAAAGAAGGGGCTCCGGTGTATAGAGGGGACCTCGCCGTTTAAAAAGTAACCATAGAAACGATGGAACCCACGATTTTTTTATCCATTTAGATTTACTACTTTGTGTTTTTATTTAATATGCTTTTTTTAATATCTAGTATCACTATCCATACAATTTCTTATTTTTATTTCGAGGTGAAATGCCTAGAAGAAAAAAAGAGAAAATCGTGGTCGGGAAGGTTATAGTAGCAAAAGCCATTGGAGTTCTTATTTTATACATTGGACGAATCCGTTTTGTTATTCAAAAATTAGGAAAGGAAAAAGGAATAACTGAAAGAAGGGAAATCCATTAGTTATTCATCGAAGTTTCATTTATTCAATGACCAGAATTAAACGAGGATATATAGCTCGAAGACGTAGAACAAAAATTCGTTTATTTGCATCAAGTTTTCGAGGGGCTCATTCAAGACTTACTAGAACTATTACTCAACAGAAAATAAGAGCTTTGTTTTCGGCTTATCGGGATAGAGGTAGGAAAAAGAGAGATTTTCGTCGTTTGTGGATCACTCGGATAAATGCAGTAATTCGCGGCAATAGTGTATACTATAGTTATAATAAGTTAATACACAATCTGTACAAGAGGCAGTTGCTTCTTAATCGTAAAATACTTGCGCAAATAGCTATATTAAATAGAAATTGTCTTTATATGATTTCCAATGAAATTATAAAATAAGTAGATTGGAAGGAATTCATGAGAATGTTTTAAATTTTAAATGGAGTTCGCTGGAGAATTAACTCCGGGAAGGTAGAATAGAAATTAGTATGATACAATATAATAATATGATAATATGATAATATGATAAGGTCGCCAAGATGAACAAACAACACGTTCAATAAAAAAAGATTGATTCTTTTTTTTTTTCTTATGATACAACAATTTTTTTCTTATGATACAACAATCAAAATCTGGATTCGCGAATTTTTCGAACAAAACATCAATCCGCCTTTGAGTTCGTATTAGAATTTTGATTCAAGTGAAGAATAAACCTATTTCTTTTTGATTCTAAGACCAGTAGTTCTAGTGGTCGACTCATCTCTTTCAAATTGTTTCTCATTATTAAGAAAAGGTAACAAAGATAAAATACGAGCTTGCTTTATAGCACTAGCAATTAATCGTTGTTGTTTTAAGTTTAATCGATTCACCCGTCTAGATAATATTTTTCCTTGTTCACTAATAAATCGACTAATTAAACTCATGTTTCTATAATCAATTCGATCCCCCGATCCAATCGGGGGCAAACGCCTACGAAAAGATCGCTTGGATTTAAAATAGAGTCGCTTGGGTTTATCCATGATTTGTTTATTCCTTATCCCAAAAATCCTATTTTGATGATGGATTTTGGGTTGTTTATCTTTAAATATATGTTATATAGAATATATATATAATATATATCATTTTGAATCTTCCTTGTAAGGGTGACATACAGGCGATCGGATCAGTTCGATCTATTTCTTTATCTCCCCATGAATTGTATGTTTGTAACAAAAGGGACAGAATTTTCTCAATTCCAATCGACTAGGCGTATTATGTCGATTCTTTTGAGTAATATATCTGGAAATACCAATACTCATTGATTCCTTATTAGCACCATTTCGAGTACATTTGGCACATTCCAAAATAACTGTTACTCGAACATCTTTACCCTTGACCATGAACCTCCTTTGGATTTTTTATTTAACCAACTATTCCATTTTCCGATCCAAAGAGAAGAAAGGAACGAAAAAAAAAATAGAAGTTGCTAACTCGAAATCAAATTCTGAAAGATTTCGTTGAAATCAAGATAGTAATATAATTAAATAAGTAATAGAAGAATTTCTAACTACATTTATAATCCCAGTAAAGTATTTCATTTTTCATTTAAGTATTTTGTATAATATTGTTGACCTAGCCATCAATTTCCATTTCCGTTCTCATTCTCTTATCTTATTAATTTAAATGAAATTTAGAGTCCCGGTCCGAGTTCCGAGTTTTACTGAAGTTGAATCCACTTTTATTCTTTCTTTTTTCGAACTTATTATAATTTAATAAATTCGAAAATTCAAAGAAGGGAAGGGGAGGGATTAGTCACTGATATTTGATTATATCTCTAATCTTCTTCACCCCCTCCCATGTCAATAACTAGAACTAGAAGGAGAATTAAAACAAGGAGAATATCAACGCATCCGGGAATAAACGATTAATCTCTATCAATAGACCTGCTAAAGACCCAAACCATAAAGTACTTACTACTGGTGCCACGGAGAGATATGTTTTTAGATCTCGCATTTTAAATCCTCCTTATTTATTGTAATTTGTAATACATATATGATCAGACATATATGTAATTAATGATCACTTGTATTTGTACGCGGAATGCCTAATTCAAATGGAAATGTACAACGATTCAGTAGCTATTCCTTTTCTTAAAAAAAAAGAAAAAAAAATATACCCTCTTATGTCCCAACATTCCCGAAAAATATTATATTCATTTTTTTTTTACAGCAGGTTTAATTATACGTCACGTATATAAGTCTTTTATTATACTTAATAATATGTTATATGATATGAGATAAAAAAAAAATAAATGACAAGATAATTTTTGTATATGAATGGATAAAATAAAGATGTGGAAAACAAGACAGGAATTCTCTACAATGACACTGTAAACCTATTGAAAGGGATGTAGCGCAGCTTGGTAGCGCGTTTGTTTTGGGTACAAAATGTCACGGGTTCAAATCCTGTCATCCCTACCTATTACTGCTCAGAAGAGCAGTAACGAGGTATCTATTTTGATCAATTTTTTTTATCGGACATACATTTAATTCTGAAATTTATGATATACTATGTATGATATAGTATATACGTACAAAATCGAGTCGGGTTAAAGAATGCCCTCTTTCTAGCCTTTTCGTTTTTTAGAAAAAAAAAAAAAGAAAAACGCTCTTAGTTCAGTTCGGTAGAACGTGGGTCTCCAAAACCCAATGTCGTAGGTTCAAATCCTACAGAGCGTGATTTCATAGATTGTATCAAAATTCCACTGTTCACAAATTACTGAGCAGCAGTCTGAATTAGACCTCCCGCATAGGAAAGCAAGAAGGAGGTTAGTAAAAAAACGAGATGTTAATTAATTAAAAGTCCAACTGATCACCACGTCTGTATTGTAAATAAGCAGTTACGAATAATCCAGCCAAAGTAATAGGAATTAGACCTAAGACGATTCCAAATAAAAAAACTTCAATCATTTGAATTTTCTTTTGTTTTCATTTTTGAAAGGGAGAAAAGAGAGGTACTATCTATTCCTAGCTCTTAATCTGTATTGCCAATGAATCTCAATGACCAAAATTTGGTAATTAACACGGTAAGGAACTATCGAACATATTAATAAATACCAACGAAATCCTTTTTTATAAAAAAATCTGCATTCAATTAATTTCAAATAAGTCGTATTTTGCTTAGACCAATAAACAGAACTGAGGTTATAGTTAAAGCTGCTAGTAGAAAACCGAAATAACTAGTTATAGTAGGCATGAAGGGACTCAATAAAATATGTTTTTTTATACATATGTTTCTTAAAGTACTTCCCTAAGTTTCAATTGAAATTTTTTTTAAGAAATAGAGAAAGATAACTAGTTCCAAGAATTAAAAAAATTCAATTGAAAATTTGTGAATTATCAATCATTATAGGTGGTATGAAAAAAAATAGAGAAAGATAAAAAGAACTCAATTCATCGTCTTTGGCATCTGCACTATCTCAGGAGTCAGAATTAACGTAACTTATTAATTGAAAAAC